>ML677372.1:10484024-10570579 GCA_007922305.1 Dermatemys mawii | reverse complement strand
CAGCAGCACAAATGGCTCCGCTAGTCAACACACGGACTGCTCTGCTGCGCCAGTCACTCCGCTAGCCGTCCTGCTAGCCGACACACGGACAGCTCAGCTGCACCAGCCACTCTGCACTATTTTCAGGCCCCCAACTTGTGACAGTGCTCACTGATTTCTTTAGCTCTTAAGTGATGTCAGCATCTAGCAGGGGAGCCTTACTGCAGGTGCACCTGTGAGCCTGAAGTGATTTCAGCTCAGCAGCCTGAACCCAGGCTCCTAATAGAAGCAAAATTTAACTCTGACATTCCACAGTGGAGAGAGGCAGGGTGCAATAGGCCTGTGGGGGCCCTCAGACAAAGCCCTCACCAAAAAGTATAGGTGCTTATCTCCAGCCTCTCTCGATCTCAGAGTGTTCTGAAACGCATGGCCCTTGCCCAGTGAGTGCTACCTAGATGATGGCGGGTCCCTCCATCATAACAAGGGCCAAGTACGTGTCCATAGTCCTTCATTCACAAAATCAGGGTAACATCACTTTATATTTCCTGCCCCAATAACATAGAAACTGGGGCTCCCACATCAGCCGAAGTGGCCATGTGGGCTGCTGTGGGCTCAGGCTAGGTGCAGTGGGTGTGTCTATGCAAATTGAGCAGCCCCAAAGTTATTTTCCATAACTCACTGCAATTCCCATAGTTCACCACCAGATGTCAGAATATATCTCATTTCTGACACTGCTTACAATAATATTCAATGTAGTCTCAGCCTGGGGTAAATTTTCCATTCTGCACAGCAGGCCTGTCGAGATTGAGTGTTCGTGTTTCATGCTGCCCAGGATCAGATAGTATAACTGCCAGTTCCAGTCACCTCTGCAGCACTTTCTCAGTCGTCTGGTTGCTGGGCATCAATCTTGCGTGCACACATTTAGTTGTTGGTGACCGATAATAGTCCAAGGCGAAGCTCACGTTCCATTACCCCTCCAGGATAACTTGGGAAAGGAGGAATTTGTAATGTCCTTTAGCATAATCTATTGGAACATAAAACCCTAATAACGGCTCCTTTTCTAGAAGTTTAAAGCTCTAAAATGCCTTGATTAATTTGTGCAGAATTAGAGCAGTTGAACAGAGGGGCTAATGACTTGACCCAGGTGCCCAAGAAAAATGGGAAACGAATCCTTTTTCAACAGCTGTTAAAACGAGCCATTCTCCTTCCTGCTTTAGTGCCCTGCTCCTAATCTCCTTTCAAAACATATGCATTCAGGAGGAACGTTTAATGGAGGGATGGCTTTGTGTATGTGCCCAGTCATTTTCCCCCATCCCCACTTAGATGATCAGCCAGCCGTGGTAGCAATCCAGAGTGCAAATTTCTTAGCATGATCATGGCACTTCAAGGCAAAGGGCATAAAAGTGATAACTGTTCCCACGTTATTTAATTGAGCTTCACATTGAGTGGCTGTTGATACGAAGCGGAGCTCTGTGTGCTGTGGATCCAGGCCAGTGTATGTCCTTAAATATTCCCTGCTTGTATACATCAAGGAGGATATCTCCTAGCTGCCCAGTTCTGACCCAGGAAGAGCTGAGCATTCAGTGATGAAATTGGCTGCCATCTGCAGGGTCCAAGAGCTGGAGAACTGGTGAACAAAGCTGCCTTACAGCCACCTGCAGCTTCCTTGTGGCGGCTGGTCCTGCAAGAAGCTGAGCGTGTTCTGCTCCCATTGATCTCCTTGGGAATGGGTGGCCTCCTGCCTTGTAAGTGATTGAGCTCCTGGGGCCAGACTGATGTTTGCCCTGCAGCCTTTTTATGCCATCTAGTTTGGTGCAAAGGGGCCGTAGGGCCGACATAAACCTCCATCCCCCAGGGAATAACCCCTGCACAGAGGGCCTTATTACTTCCTCCATGTGAGTCCCTCCCCATGGCAAAGGCAGGGGTAGGTTGTTGGAGGGTGGAGGTGGGACCCTGGCTGCCCAGAATAGGGGAAGCACAAGCTGCCTCCCCTCAGCCCCTGCACCAGTGCTCACAGCAGCACAGGGAGGGATTTGCCCCCTAATGATTAACCCCCAGGACAACATAATAAGCTTCAGGTGGTTGATCTTGTAAAGATACGTGGTCCTGTACATGGAGTAGGTGTGGGTGTCACTCGGCCTCCCTCTTTGAACACTTATGTCAAAGCCTGTTCGTGTGAATCTGGGAACAAATGAGGCGATGCAACGCAAAATGAGTAAACCTCCCGTGGTTGGCGGGTGTGTAAGGATATCTAGAATATCACTTTCTGAAGAGCAGCAGAGCGTAGGTGAGTAGACACCACTGACATGCCATAAAGACACAGGAATGTTAATTCCTATTCATTCAATACTGTTGACTATTTGGTTTTATAAGAACAAAACTCCTGTGGTTTAGATCTGAACTAGGGTTGCCCATTTTGGTTGGGCGTATTCCTGGAGGTGTCAACACCCAGCTTAATCTTTCATTCCCTGGATTCTCCAGGCCAATCCTTGGCAACCTTAATCTGAACAGTTTCCCCTATATTCATAGCATGCAAACCTCATAGTTTCTCATCTGATTTTTAAAAGACTCCAGCTATCTGCTAAATAAATCACCCGGGAAGCAGAGAAACAAGCACACAGAATTGCAGAGGAAATGCCTGAGCTGAACAACATGATTGGTGTAAAGTGCCTGTGGAGGCCTATGGTGTGATGGGTATCACATAAGCAGAATTTATTTCCAGTGTTTAAATCATCAGGGAAGATGACTTTTTAGATCAAATCTGTGTGGCGAAGTCACTAGTTGAGTGGATGTCCTTGTCAGAGATCTGTTCCTTGGTAAGATCTGATACTGCTTGTGCTGCCAGCAATTACACTTGGAGAGAGAGTTCAATTCACAGAGAATATCTCATCCATGAAGGATGGTTATCAGTCTGTGCAAGGTTAGCAGAGCTCCAGTATAAGTCACAACTACGATGACTGTCTGCTGTGGGATGCAGTTTGTTGCTCGTTTTTGTCAAGCATTGCCCACAAGGAAAAATAAATAAATCTAGATAGCATGGGGCACATAACCTGGGAAATAGATCTCAGTGCTCTGGGCACAGGAAATCAAACCACATCAGTGCTTCTGACTAGTTCTTGGTCCAGGGGCCTTGGTGAGGAAACGTTTAAATATCACTTCAGACAGAACTGAAAATGTGCATGCATCTCGGTATTCATTTATCTGTTCACCTCAGAATGTTCATGGCAATATAAATAGGTATCGTGAAGCCAAGGTCCTTCTGGAATGGAGACTCTGCTCTAAGGCCCAAAGCCTACAATCGGATCTGCACTGTCAAACGGTTGTGCTGGTGTGGCACCCCCTGAAGTGCTGGGCTGGAGGAAAGGGATAAAAAGCAAAGCCATTGAGGGGCTTCTGGCATGTTTGCCAAGTGTCACGTTAGCGCCCTGGTTTTTAAAGCTTTTTTGTTTTTATATGGACTTGCTGTGATGTAGGCTCCTTTTCCTGTGTGTGGGTTGGGGCAGTTTGTGTGTTTAATAAGATTTATGAAAAACAAAACACAAAACCCTTCCCTCTTTCTTCTGCCTTGGTGAGTGCTCTGGAGCCCACAACTCAACACGACAGGAGTCCCTCCCATCACCATTCGCCTTGGTCTAGGGGTGACATCTGTTGGTTGGTGAATATAATGCTGGCAAAAGGTGCCCAATGAAGCTCTGAAAACTGACCTTCCTTCAGCATACACATACAATGTTCAGCATTGGCAGGAATCTCCTGTGGTGCTCTGTTAATATGGTTCAGCTCTGCTGTGGTAAGAGGATGGTTCTGTCACTGAGCCCCTTCAATCTTTGGCTTTTTCTGGTGGTTATCTTTTATATAAATGCCTGACCACCATTGAACAAATAGAGACCACAAATTCATTTTGCATTGTCCTTATCTATGCTACGGGTATTTTAGGAAGAAAATCCCACTGGTGCTACTGTTCATCTGCACCAGTGGTAGTGTAGGTGTGAACCCTACAGAAGACAAAACTCCCTTTCAAAACCTTCTGCAGTCTCTGAAGCCTTGTCTACAGAAGGGCTCCCAGTGCATGGTGCCCCTGAAGTAGTGTTGGCACCAGCAGGAGCCCCAATGTAGACAAGGCTTCACAGACTTTCAGGAGTTCTTGCTAAAATGCTCCAGTGCATGCAATAGATTACATTGTACAACAGCTTTCAGATGGTAATAGTCCTGGGCACTACCGACCTGAGTTAGATTCAGGCCAGTGGTTCTGAGGTGAAAGGAAGCCTAGTTCTTGGGAAGCAGTTTTCCGATATCTGCATCACCCCGTTGCCGTTGTGCTGTGACGTTTATTCAGTGACACATCCTGGCTGCTGATACTCTCTGTCACTGTACCCTGACACTGCTTTCGTACCCAAACAAAATGATGGGTGTTCTTACCAATGGGACCTTGGTGGGGATGTGGACTTTTAGTAAATGTTCCAGCCCTTGTCGAAACTGGCAGAACTGTATGCACAAGAAGCCTGCATGATGCCTGGCTCAATAAAGTGATGCTAACATGACTTGACCCTAAGGCCCCAGTGGGGAAAGGCAAGTGCATTGATCTACACAACTGTTCCAATGGCTGACTCTTCAAAGGCTTCTGTTCCTCCTTGCTTATCTTAATTTTCTTTTCCCTGTCTTTGTGGCTTTGTTTCTTGTGTGTGCTGATTGCAGTCAAGGTGCAGAAAAGCGACCATCACCATTGCTGGGATCCCTGTGTCAACTACTGCCACACCCACCATCCGGGGCATTGCAAGACACCCACCTGGAACCAGACGTCCAGCCAAGATTATTGCAAATGTAACCCATCCACTTAGCATTTGTGTCTTTCTCCGCAAGAGCTAATAGCTCTGCGGTCGTGCTTACTGACCACTGCCCTCCCACAGTAAGCTTAAAGAACACTGTCAGGGTTGTTGATTCAGAATGTGACCTGCCACTTCATTGGTCTCCAGATCTGTGTCCAAAAATCTGTAATGAGGTTTTTATTGTTAAGAGAGTGTGTACAGTCCAGCAGCTGGGGGAGGGGAGCAGACAACCCTACAGTAAAGCTGGCGTGCTGTGCAATCTGATAATAACACACCAGTGTACCTTGCTAGGCATGCTCTTGGTCACCTCTACAATAATGATGACATGCTGCAAAGGAGGCAACTCTATACTAATGATGCCAGCATATTTGGTTAACGAGGAGACAGCCCTATAGTAACACACCAGTATGCCCAGCATATTCAGAGGCAACTCCACGGTAGACACATCCATGTGTGCACGCTTGGTTAGGTAATGGAAGTTTCCAGCAGAAAGCGCGTCCTGTTTTAATCTGCTGAAGTAGCTGCTTGCTCGCTTGATGTATAGCGGGAGAGTTAAAAGTTTGCGTTTAACCATGCTGGTGAGCTCGGTTTGTTTTCTCTGACTTATTGTTCTTCCTGTGGGTATGTCACGTGTTCCATGTTTGCATAGCTCTTGTTGCTGCCAACTTCTCATCACCCACCATGAACACGCAAGGTTTCCCCTGCCAGAATTCAAATACGCTACCTCGGAGCTCCCACCCCATGAGCCCACGTGCCACCATGATGAGACGGAGACAGAGGAAGAAGGACCACAAGAGCTCATGTAAGTAGGATGCCTGGCTAGGAGGGTGTGTTGATCTCAGTGCCACCAACCCCTCCCTCTTCCTACTCAGGGGCCCTCACTAGGGCCAGCCTTGGAGACAAGCAGTGGAAGGGACTCTGGTGAGCCCTGTGCTTTTATGAATGCCTTGCTGACAGCATCTTGCAGTCCTCTTTCCCTCCACCTTTTGCCAGCAGAGATCAGAGTTTGGGGAAACTTGTCATGAGTGTAGCTTCTCCAGCCTTTCCTGCAGTGGGGCCAGAGTTCTGGCCCAGGTTAATCAACCCTCCCTTCCGCCCTTCCCCAGTCTCTCCTTCCTGAATCTTTTAGGTCTTGCCTCTTGCTTGAGACCTTGCAAATCATGAGCTGTTCCTCCTGTCCCTCCGGATAAGTGTTGCTCCTGCGACATACTGCATCTACCTCTGTGTGTGTTCACGGTAGGCTCCCGTCCCCTGGCAGTGCCCCTTCAACGGTGGAACAATGCCAAATGGCCAGTTGGGAATGGCTTGTGGGAAGTTGCAGCCACGAGACAACAGGGGAGCCATGTTTCTGCAGACCTTGCATAAAGCTGACTGCTAACTGGAGCCTCTGATGCTTTTTCTCGTTTCAGTGTCACTGGCTTCTAGTACAGTGGGTCCCGGTGGGCAGATTGTTCACACAGAAACAACAGAGGTGATCCTAAGGGGAGACCCCTTGAATGGCTTTGGCCTTCAGCTCCAAGGGGGGATCTTTGCTACTGAAACCCTGTCTTCCCCGCCCCTCGTCCGATTTATTGAGCCCGACAGCCCAGCAGAGAGGTTAGAGACCTTGCCCTTGATCACTGCATGATGTTGCTGATAGTTTCCTTTTTCAAAGACGTGTCTTTCACCCATTCCTCTCCTTTTTATTTATTATCTTTTCATTCTCACCAGTTCCTCACTGGGTGTGGCTTAGTGCTTGTGACTTCAGTACAGAGAAATGAATCTGTACTGTATTGGAGGGCCTGCTTGCTGGTGGATTGTTTCAGTCACTGCATTTCCTCATGTTCCAGCACGGAGCTTAATTTTAATCGCCTTCCCATCTAGGAGAGCGTGAATATTTATTTGTAGGCACTGGCCACTGCAGCAGCATTTGGGTTTTCGCAACAATTAACGCCAGTGTACCACGCAATGGTCACAGTTCATTAAAATTCATTGTAAATGGCCCAGCAGGCCTGTGTTTGGACTAATCAAAGACCTGTATAAAGAAACGTGCTTTGCACTGTGCCCTGAATCAAACCACATGTGGGCTCTAGTGAAGCACCAGAGGCTGCAAAATCCACAGGATTTTCTGGGATTGCCCCCCGGAAAAGCACCTTGCTCCTTCTCTGAGATGGCTCCATCACCTCCTGGAGGAGAAGTGCCTCTGTCTGACATCTGTTTTTCAATGGAAGGTAATACCCAGTTTGGGTGAGAGTTATCTGAAGTGCCTGTTTCCGTGGCAGTTGGATGCTGGTGTTGATCGTTCTGTCTGCTTGGCACGTGCTTTGTGGAATTTTTTTTTTTTTTTAAGTGCAGGTGGAGCCAGAAATGACTCTGTTGGTTGCATGAGTACATCACTGAGACTCAGTAGTAGGTTGGTTTGCTTCACAGGTCAGAAGGGAATATTACATAACACATTTGTCTCGCTCTCCAAGTCGGAGTCTCAAAGCTGTTCAAAAAGGTGGCTAAACTTCATTATCTCTGTCTTACGTACAGGGAAACTGAGGGACAGCATAGTTCAGTGACTTGCCAAAGGTGGTGCAGCAAGCCAGATCTGGAGTTGGGGGTAAAATCCAGGTCTCATGAACCCAAGTTCTCTATTCCAGCCAAAGGGCCACACACATGGCTTCCCCCCTCCCCCGCAACATAACTCTCAAGCTCTAAAAATCAGTCTGTTCCTCCCAGGGGTGAAAGTAACTGAGGGGTCTTACCGGTACAGGGATTGGGCTGGGGCCAGCTCTGGCCCCGGAAGGGGCAGGGCCTCGGCCAGAAGGGGTGGGGTTGGGGGGGACAGAGCCAGCCGCAGCCCAGCCCCCGTACCAGTAAGGGGCCTCCCTGCCTATTCTCCCCCACCCTACCCCCCCTCCCCTGGGGCTCCGGTGGCAGTTTAAAGGGTCCGGGGCGGTAGTGCCGGCCCAGCCGCGGGCTCTTTAAATAGCTGCTGGAGCCTGGCCGCCACCTTCCTAGGGCTCCAGCAACAGGGCTCCCATCCCCGCAGAGCCCTGCTGCGGGAGCCCTGGGGAGGCTGCTGTGGTGCCATGGCAGCTATTTAAAGGGCCTGTGGCTCGGCTGCCGCTACCGTCCCGGACCTTTTAAACTGCCGCCGGAGCTAACGCAATGGGGGCTCTGGCAGCAATTTAAAGGGCCAGGGGCTCCAGCTGCTGCTGGGAGCCCCAGGCCCTTTAAATTGCGCTCAAGGAAGTCGATCCGCCCCAGTGTGACGCACCAGCTCTTGCTGTTACGCTGTACCGGGATGTACCGGCTTACTTTCACCTCTGGTTCCTCCTCCCTTTTACATTGTTACCAGTAAAAAGACCCTTGCAATTCAAATTTAGCTGACAATGTTGAGAGTGAGGCAAAGTAATTAGCAATGATTATTCATGGAGCAGAATAATATCCTGATAGTACTTCCAGAGTTTCATTGGCTCTTGTGGGATAACAGGACCAAATACTGCCTTTAAATATTGCCAGTAAAGTCACCAGTGGGACTTAAACAAGACAAGCGCTGGTTTGAATAAGAAGCCATTTTTACATAGCGTCCTCTGGCTACCGCCTCACTTTTAATTCCCACTGAACAAGGTACATTAGCTTCAAAACTAACCACAAGCGCTCATCCCTTAAACTGCCTGTGATTTACGCTGATGATCTGTCCTGCCTAGTGCTGTGATGGAAGTAACAAATGGCTCCGGGTACCTGCTGTGGATCTTTCCTTAGCACAACAAATCTCTGCAGGCTTGATTAATGTTTTATCTTCCTGGCAAGGCTTCAGCTGCCCCAAACCACACCACACAAATAAAACATTGATCACCACCACAGAGAGGGCTGAGTGGCATTTATGAGTCCCTAGCAGAAAAGAATCTGCATCTTTGCATTGCGGTATCCATGTCGTGGGGCAGCCTGTGTTGTACCTAATCACAGCAGATCTAGTTGATATAGTTAGGCTCAAACTTTTGGAGACAGTGGCGGAGGCGAAAAGAAAAGAAGTATCTTCTGTTCTCCAAGGTTTCCCTGAAAATATTGTCCTGCTGTGGCACCAGTTGGTAGGGATGCTAAAGCCTTCTGCGCCTTTATTGTTTGGATTTAAAATCCAATTTGTAAAAGCGACGGTGGTTTTATTTCCCATTAATGTGGTGGAGTTGGACCGTGTTGTGAAATCCCAAACTGCTTTTATAAATCAGGCATTAACAAAGCCTTCTCTCCCAGGAGGGTTTGGAATCAGCGCTGCTTCTCTGATCCTCTTGCCAAACCCCAAGTGAAAGCAGAGACTTGCTGTGTGGTCTAGCCTGTATCTAACTTGTCATGCAGGCAGCTTTTCTTCTTAGCTGCCCACCAGCAGGATTCTCGCTCCGCCAGTCACCTCCTTCAGCCACTCAAATTACAGAGAACTATCCACACTGCTTTGCAGTATGGATTATTTTGATGTTGAAAATTGCTTTCTGCAACATGTACTACCTTCAGCATGGCGGGCCACCTCTCCTAGCCACCGTAAAACACCTTCATCCATATTGTTGTTGCCCTCCTGGTGTAATAGAATGTGGTCGGTGTTTACAGGGGAAGGAGAGAGGAGATAAGTAAGAAGACCAAAAGAAGATTGTACTAACCTCCACTCAGGCCAGGAATTTTATTCTCTCTTCCTTGGCAGGTACTATTCTAACTGCTACTCCAGATATGGCAGCCATTTTCTTCCACTTACAAGACCAGTAAGCCTTCCAGCTGGAGGGTTACTGAGTATTTGCAGCGGAGGGGGTGAGTTGGGGGGGCGTTCTGGAGCAGGGAAGGAAAGCCCTTTGAGTGTGAGTAAGGAGACAAGGCCCAGGAATGTAACTTTTTCTTCCCTAGTCTTGCTTTGTTTTTTCTCTGTCCCCCAGGGGGATGCAGTTTGCTTCATGTTGTGATACCCTCATAACTCTTTCTCATTGTCTGGTCTCACCCGTTCACTGCCTCTGTGTTTTCTCTGTCTAATGGGGTGGGACATGGTGCGATTCAGGGGAGTTGAATCAATTCCCGCGATAGCCGCCGTTCTCTTGAAAGCAACTAGCCAGTTCCCAATAGCTACTGCATGAGAGACGCAACATCTGGCTGTGGAAACTTGCTTTATGGAGCTGACAGTGCTGTGTGCCTGCTGTAGAATAATCCCTGAGAATCCAAGAAAAGAGGAGAGGATTTGATTCCTGTCCCTTCCAGAGCGCTCTGTTTCAGGTCTGCGCCTTGAATAGGCAGCAGCACCAGCCTGTTTTAGGAAGAGAATTTACTGCATCTTTCAATTGGTGCAGGAAGAGACTAAGTTCTCCTTGGCAACAAGTCAACATGTCCCCTAACTAGTGTTGGTTTCCAGTTACCACGTGACAGGCATTTCAAGGGAAAGACACCCCTGGGATCAGTTTTACAGTTGGTGGCATCTACCAGTCCTCCCTCCCTATTAGTCACTCTGCCTCATGGGGGAAAGTTGAGCCCTGTGGTCTTGAAATTAGACTGCAACTCAGCCTGCATCAGCAGCTGGAGTGGTATAAGCTGGGTGTCTATCATTTTCCTCTTGGATGCCTCTAAAAGAGTCTGTTTCCCTCTTCCTCGTGTAACTAAACGTGCTACTGAAACAAGTACAGCAATTCTTCCTTACCAGAGTGACTTCCGGGCACTATCTGTGGGAGGAAGAGTCTGCAAGAGAGTGCATGTTTGCCTCACCCATTCTCCAGGCATTCTTGTCTGTGTCTGGGTGCCAAAAATCTAAGTCTGTCAAGTTCTGAGTTCTTCATATCTGCTCAGATTTTGTCATTTGATCATAGCACCTGGAAGCCAGTAACACTAAGAGCTCACCAGTGAGAAAAATTAGTGACCAGTGAAAATTGCCAACAAGATTTAGTCAGGTTAGGATACACCTGGCTCATTGTAACAGCCATAACAAAATGTAAAGCTCATTTAGAGCAGACATTAAACCCAAGTGAAGGCATCCAACGCAATGAACTCCAGTGTTACAAGATGTGTGTCCTTCGCTCACAAGTACACCAGCCTCCTCATTCTTTTCATCACTGGTGTTTTTCTTCCAAGGATCTCACAGCACTTTACAAATGCTGATGAAAACCATGCAACCTACCCATAAGGTAGGTGTCATCTCGGTGGGGAAAATGTCTGAAAGAGGGTTTGGTCTACATAAGACCAGTGTGTCCATGGTAAAGCCAGAAAAATAACTAAGGGAACAGGGGATTGGGTAGAGTGTGGGAGTCCTGAGGGTCTGTCAGGGGGCGGGTGTGTGGATAGGGGTTGGGGTAGTCAGGGGACAGGGAGCAGGAGGGGGTGGGTGGGGGGTTTGGTAGGATGTGGGGACCTAGGGGCGAGATTATGGGTGGGGGGGTCTTTGGAGGGGGTGGTCAGGGGACAAGAAGAAGGGGTTGGATGGGTCAGAGGTTCTGAGGTGGGGGGGCAGTCAGGGGGCAGAAAGTCAGAGGGAGTGGATGGGGGCAAGGCCAGGCTGTTTGGGGAGGCACAGCCTTCCCTACCCAGTCCTCCATACAATTTTGCATCCCAATGCGGCTCTCGGGCCAAAAAGTTGCCCACCCCTGCACTAGATGATGCCGTAGAGTTAACAAGACACATCTGGCTTCAGAACCTTCATCAAGGGGAACATGAGGTCATGGCTTCATTTCACAACATTTTATAAACCTGCGAGGAAAATCTAACTTGAGCAAAGGAACGTAAGAACCCGCCTCTCCTGTCCAAGCAGCTCGAGTGGGGAAAATGGCAGAGATGTCTGAAGTGACCCTACTATCCTGTGATGAAAACAATGGTAGTGTCACGGAGGTTGGGTCTGTATCTGACTTTGTGATAACAATGTAATACCTTTTTGTCATGCAGCTGTTGGTTCCTTCAAAGACAGACAGACGGCTGCAGCAACAGAGTTCATAGTGCTGAAGGAAATATTTCTGTCACAGCCATTGGGAGTCTTAAGTTCTATAAACCACAATTTCCACATCTAGCCACAAAATCATAGTAGCTGCACATGCGGAGGACTAGTTAATCATATAATTGATTGGACAGCCAATTAATACTGCATTTATTCACATTTATAGTACACAGAAAAGTGCCTGGCATCTCTGGTCTCCTTGGCAAATTCTTTAAAAATACATCTCATAGATGCCTTCGTTTTTCCATGGATAACGTAACCCAGGCAGCACCATAGTATAACACAGATTTAGTAAATCCCCTTCCCCCAACAAAATCACCTCTCAAACCTCTAGAGAGAGAGGATGTTGAACATGTGCATTTCTCAACACCACAATGTAAGTGTGCTCTCATGACAATGTGGCCAGTTGCATTTGGGGCTTATTTGGAGTGACATCTACTTCCTAGTCTCCTTTGTCCATGATGGCATCTGTTGGGACAAACCTTGATACCACAGGTAACTTGTTCTCTTGCAATCCAGTCCTGCTTGGAGTGAAGTATGGGATTGTTAAGACATGGTTGCTCTGTAAAACGTCAGCAAAGTCTGATGATATTTGAAATTGGGCAGGTAAAGGTTTTGCATGGTCAGTAACAGATAAAGATCCTACTGAGCTGGAGAACCTGAGCTCTGAAACATGGCTTTAAATGGACAAGAAACTCTCCCAATACCCATAGAGAGATTATGGAGACCATCCTAACTTGACTGAAAGAAGAATTTGCTTTAACAAATGGAATTCTGCACCTGCACTTGGTTGTAGTAATTAAAGAGGAATGCAAGAGAAGAAAATTTTGGAAATTATTTCATTTAGTCCCTTCTAGCCATAACTCAATGGTTAAGTGTTTGTATGCGAGACAGACATAACAGCCTGATAGGCAATGGAAAGCCCAGGTAGAGCACTGCATTCATTCCTTTGTGGAATAACGTGGTAGGTCAGGCGAGCTGTGGTGGATGGCACAGAAGTCTTAAGATTTCCTTCTGAGGTTAAGGCAAATAAGAGTGGGGTTTGTAAGCGTATTGATTAGTGTTTGCAAAACCTCTGCTTTGTTAATATGCACAGATGAAACCCACAATATGTGGCATGCATGTTACAGTTGTACAACTTCAACCCAACTTTACAGTTCTTTGGCTTTTTCTGAATTAAAAAGTTGTTACAGTTATGTTGTTTTTTCCCCCAAGTGTCAGTTTTGGTTATATTGGAAGAGTATCAAACAATAATAATATTGGCCTTTCAAGGCCATTAAACAGTATCAATGTACATTTGACTTCGGGAAATGCAATTACAAGGGATGAATGATTATCCAATTTGCTGAGACATTTTGGTGAGTTCATTGGATTGTAACTTTGATATTAGTCATATATTAATCAGAGGAGTCTAATTTTCAGTGTCATTTTTTTGGATTCCAGGAGGCTCAGGCGTGCATACACGGAGAGCTGTATACCATGAGGTCTGGTTAGAGAGCAAAGGCAACTAGTTTTTATCCAATTTCACAGCTGCGGGTTTGGTTTCTAGGGGTGGCAGGGAGATTTCTCTGTGTACACTGCAGGAAACCCGAAGAACTGCTGTTTAGGAGCAGACCGTGACTGAGCAAAGAATTGGTCAAACTCCTGAAAATATCCATGCTTGTGAGTTTGTTCCTGAGGATCTTAGTAGGTTCTCTACATTGGGTTCTGTATTTTGGAGCTATGGATCTTGTTTTTGTGGCCTAATGTTATCATTTCTCAGCTGTCAGAGATGACTCATCTCTGTAGAGTAAAGGGCAGCTGGCTTCAGCAGTGTAACTGAGCATGCTCAGTACAAACCAAGCAGTAAATCTGGGGGAGGGGGCACATGACCCTATATGGCTCCCCAGTGTGTTACCTCTGTCAGCTGTTATAGTGTTGTATAAAATTGACTTGGAAGCATCCAATTTGTATTGGTAAATGTCTAGCTTATGTTGTTCGTACACATACAAACCAACAAAAAAAATTTCCACCAATAACTGAAATTTGCAGGTAGGAAAAGTATGAAAAATACTGCTTGAGAATGTATTAGTTTAATTTAAGGATGTTTACTTTGTAGATTTTGGCATGTTAAGTCAATGGTTCTCAAACTTTTGTACTGGTGATTCTTTTCACATAGCAAGCCTGTGTGCAACCGCTCCCCCCTTATAAATTAAAAACCCTTTTTTGTATATTTAACACCATTATAAATGCTGGATGCAAAGTGGGTTTGGAGTGGAGGATGACCACTCATGACCCCCTTTGTAAAAACCTTATGACTCCTTGAGGAGTCCTGACCCCCAGTTAGAGAACCCCTGGGTTAAGTTGACTAGTTGTATTTTAAGTGTATGTAAAGCTTTAACTTTTTTAATTTGAGCAACTACAGTTATCATAATTATTGCGCTTCCCCGCAATTGTCTGTCTTATTTCCCGCAACTGTGAAAATTTACATGGATAAAAATAGGAAAAAATGCTTAAAAATGAACATTGATATTTATCCGTCGAAATGGTTGAAAAAATAAAAATGGAATTCTTCCAAGTTGATCTGTAGATTGTGACTGACTTGTCTGCAAAGGTGGCTCATATTGTCTTTGAGCTTTTTCTCCTTCTCTGATCTGGACTGCAGGTGTGGGCTGCTACAAGTTGGAGACAGAGTCCTGTCCATCAATGGCATCACAACTGAAGATGGGACCATGGAGGAAGCCAATCAGCTTCTGCGCGATGCAGCGCTTACCAACAAAGTTGTGTTGGAGTTAGAATTTGACGTGGCAGGTATGTAATCAATGCAGTCACCTCTCTTGCAGCATCCCCCAAAAGGCTCTGGTAGTTCTGCATTAGCCCCAGTATAGGGAAAACCTCCTCCATAAACATTCTATAACTTTGGTCAGAGTCACGGATTTATGTGAGCTAGCAATAAATCCCTGTCTAAATCCTGTTTTATCCAGAAACCACCTCTCTTGGTGGTTAAGAAGTGAAGAGGTCATCTTTTTTCAGATATTTTATAAATGTATGAACTTGAGAGTGAGGGGATGAATGTCAATGTCAGGTGCCAACGTGTAATTACTATGTGTCTTCTGAATCCTGCACGACCTGATATAGTACTTCAATATGTATTTTTTTAATCAGATTTTTCTAAAAATCTAGACTGCCATTGTTAACCATGAGTACTTGAATGGACTAGATTGTGTAATACATTACATTTATCAACATCTATAATATATGTCTTAAAACTAATTTTCTCTGGGGTTCAGAATGGTCTATCAACACAATTGAAAAATCTGTCCTTTCCACTTTTATTCTTCTCTCTGTTTTGGTTTTGTAGAGTCTGTCATACCCAGCAGTGGTACTTTCCATGTTAAACTGCCCAAGAAAAGAGGTGTGGAGCTTGGAATTACTATCAGCTGTGAGTATTGCTTAGACTATATCTACAATAGCTGGCAGTAGCAGCAGCCACTGGCTTCCAGTCTAGCTTGCTAGAGGAACACAATAAAGATAGAAATTATTTGGTTTTGATAGTGCCCACAATGTGCTAGAAGTCAATGGGGCTTAAACATATGCTTAAAGATAAGTAAATGCTTTGCTGAATCAAAGCCTGGGTCATGTTCAGAGAGAGAGAGACAGACCAATTTACTCCCTTCTCTTTAAACTGACAAGCAGAAAATACAGTAAAAATTAAGAAATGATAAATGGATTCACAATTTCATCTTTATGTTAATCTCTGTGAATTTTTAGATAACTTTCCTCTCTACCCACCACTCAGCAGATGAACACAAGAGTTGCAAACCTTTAGGTATAGAGAAGAGGCACATGCTGAATATAAGCAGTAAGTGAGAAGAGAAGAGACAAACAAAACAAAACCCTCTGTCTTGTTCAGTTTCCATCACTGCTGTAGATTCAAATGCCAAAATAGGTTTCACGGGTAATTTCTAAATCTTATCTAGTGCTTAATGCTGTGAGCTGGACATCTAGGCTCCTGATTTTTATTCACGTTTCTTACACTGACCCACTCTATGAACTTGGGACAAGACATTTGGGCAAGAACTTGGGTATAGATTTTAAGACCATATGGGACCATGGTGATAATCTAATCTGACCATCTGCATGGCACACAGGCCATAGAATTTCACCCAGTAATTCCTGCATCAAGGCTAATAATTTGCATTATATGATGACATCTAGGTAGAGCCAGTCTGATGGACTAAATGCTGTGGGGGAGTAATTGTCTACACAGGGATGCTCAGGAAAATAAATCTGAATTAACTACAGTTGTGAATTCAAGTTCCTAGGTATTGAACGCTTTTGTATGTCAGGCCCTTTATTTGCAAGGCTAAACATGAGTCTAATTCTAGGCTCCTTTCTCTGAAAATCTTGGCTTGTTATTAAAGGAAAAAATGAAAAACGATACTTTTTCATTAGTTGTTCTGGATTTGTACTTAGATTTCAGTCAGGGGAGGCACCCAGAGCCACAGCACAAGGGAGTGTGCACTGGTTTTAAAACAACTGCTTTTATGAAATCCAAACAGAATACTTTTTTATTTCTCCCTGGTTCAGAGCAACACCTGAGTGGTGAGGCTTAATTGTTTGTTTGCAAAGGATTCTGAGGATTAGAGGACCAGGATTAGAAGTCTGTCGTGTGCTCAGACAACACTTCTCTCACACGTACTGGGACCATTGTGTCTAAGGAGGGGCCTGTGGCCTATGCAATCCTGCAATTCACAGTGGTCTTTTCTGTTAACATTGCAGTTTCAGGTAATACGTGGAACTGTTCCACTCTAGCACTTTTACAGAAACAGACTATTCTACCTTGGCCCAGTATCGAAAGATTTTGAAAATTAATAGATACATGGCAGTGTAACTATCCTGCTGGAAGCAATTCTAATTATGAACCTGTCATTAAAGTTAATGGATGAGACACGAAAAAGCTAGTAGTGGGAATTGTATTTTGACTGCTACTTTATTGTAGTTGATTCCCCTTTTTTTCCTGCTCCTTTTGCTTAGGTATCCCTGTATGGTGGTTGGTATTTCTCTCTCCCACCGCCCCACTTCTTCTGTTATACATGTTTATTCTTAAATGCAGTTTTATGACATTAGTGCCATTTCTTTAATTACACATTGGCAAAATGCTGCTTTGTCGCAATCAATAACAAAAGGTGTTTATGACCAGTGGAAGCACTGGTGCGTGTGAGTTATGTACTCAGACTCCTTAGAGGGGAATAATTTACCAATACAAATCATTATGCATCCTATTAAAAACACCAAGTGGACGTGTGTTTTGAGCCTCTTCATCCATCATATCGTAAACACTGAGATCACCAGAATCCCAGCAGGCGGGGGACTGAAAGCAGTTTATAAAAAATAAGGGTTTGGACCATCTCACATTTTATTACGGCCCACTCACAGTAATCACCACCACAGCCAAACAGCGCTGTCATTTTGAGTTTGCGCTTCTTCGTCCTCTTCTAGGGTCACCAGCTGTTGACCTCCAGAGTCTGCTCTCACCTCCTAGGGTAGCCTTTAAACTATCCATGAGTGCTGTTAAACACACTGAAAAGTGTACAATGCTTTAAAACCTACGTGGGCCTTGTCCACATGAGAAAATTGTATTGTCTTAATTTAACTTGTTTCCTTTGACACTGATGGCAGTCTCTGTATTTCAGGTATTTATCTGACCCCCATTTCCATAGTATTTCACACTCCAGTGTATTTATCCTCTCAATCCTCCTGTGAAGTAGGCCATGGTAGTCTCCCCATTTTACAGCTGAGGAAGTTAGAGCGTACAGTGGCACAGCTGCAGTAGTGCGCTTTAGTGAAGAAGCTGCTACGCCGATGGAAGAGCTTCTCCGTCAGCACAGTTAATCCACCTCCCTGAAAGGTGGCAGCTTTGTGGACAGGAGAAGCTCTCCCATCGACACAGCGCTGACTATGCAGGGGTTTAGATCGGTATAACTACGTGGTTCAGGGTGAGTGGATTTGTCACACCCCTGAGCGACATAGTTATATCGATTATAGGTCTGTAATGTAGATCTGGCCTGAGGCGCAGAGGGATTAAAGTCTTGTCTACCCTAGAAAGCTTCACTGCTTCATTACACTAGTATAGTAGTACAACCTCCCTACTGTGGCTGTATTTGTACTGGTGTAAGGATGGTTTATATGGGAATGGCTATTTCCATCTAGGATGGGGAATAACTGTACTGGTATAAGTCCCCTTTATATCTATATAACTGCACCCACCTTAGGGCTTTTACCTATATAACTATTTAATTAAAAAAGTCGCACTCCTGACTGAAATAGTTGGTTAAACTTTCAAGGGTAGATCAGGCCTAAGTGACTTGCCGAAGATCATGCAGGAAGTCCATGGCTGAGGATGGAATTGAGCCTGGTTCTCCTCTCCTGTGGGTTTGTCTACACCACACTTGCTACAGCAGCACAGCTACTGAGTTGCAGTTGTGCCACGTTAGCACCATAGTGTCAATGATTCCTACGTTGACAGAAGGGGGTTTCGTTGATGTAGGTAATCCATCTCTCAAAGACACAGAAGAATTCTTCCATTGACCTAACCACATCTCAACCGAGACTTTGGTCTACCTAACCACGTTATTCAGGACACACAATTTTTCACAGCCCTGAGCAATGCGGCTAGGGTTGATCTAACTTTTTAATGCAGACCAGGCCTGAGTCCCAGCCTAGGGTTCTAACTGCTGCGCCACTTTTGCTCTCTCTCAAATGACTTGGTGAAATCCAATACAATTTTTTTGTGCGGGCAAGGTGTCGGTTACACAAAAGACCCTTCACTGCCACTTTGACAGTGTAAAGCGGTTTGAAAGTGAATGTTAAGTGAAGTATAAAGGGGCTTAATGTAACTGAGAATCGGGCAAATCTGTATTCAAGGTTTGGAGGTAACGAGCCCAGCTCATCAGTGGACTGCAGTGAATAGGAAGGGTGTTGGAGACTTAATTTAGTTAATAAGAGCTATTCTGTGTTAATTAAATACTAAGTGACTGTTAAACACCTTGAGGGTTTGCTCTGATATAATAGGCTTGTATCTCTTGCCATCACTGAGGTGAAGTGATTATGGCATATTAGATTATATTTAACAAAACTTTAATTTCTATAGCTGTTGCATCTTATTCAGAATTAATAAGGTTGGTTTTTGTAAAGATTGCCAATTATGTGCCAAACTGATTACTTATTTAAAATGAATCAGAAGGCCTACCAGTTTGTTAAATTTTAATTTGGTTCCTCTTTAATTATCATTATGTAAAATAACATACAAGACTTGTTTGGTTACATTTAAATTAAATATCAGTAAGTTTATTTGAAAAGTATAATTTAAACTGTTAGTGTAGATCAATACCCTTTTAGGAAACAATACATTTCAGAAGGATAGACTGTTCTATTGTTCTGCATACTCTATTCTGGGAGTGGGAAGTGTCTTGCTTCACTCGACAGTGACACCTATTGTTGAGCAATAGAATGATCTAGTTTGGACTTCTCTTTGAAGGACAGTAGCTATCCCAAAATGTTGCAGGGATCATAAGTCAGGGGATGGGGCAAAAGGGGAGATGCTGAAGGCTGAGTGTGTGGGGCCTTCTGTAAGGATTTGTGAATACAGCTGGCAAATGCTTCATACCACCAGATAGCTATGCAGTCAATCAGATCACAGTATTTTTAAATGCATTTCTAAAGGGAAATGTAATTGATTAACCCTCATTTTAGTTGGCTGCACATTAAGACTATGCGTCCTCTGCCTGATCCAATCTTTGATCACATTACATTGCTTCTATTCCCCCTTAATTACCATTCCTTATTATTACATGCAGCAGACACAAGGTGAGGGGTGAAATTGGCTTTATTAAAAACCCCAAGAGGATTATAAAAATAAGAATATTTATATAGACATTGTAATAGAAGGGAAAGCACATGGTATGCACAGGAAAACACTACAGAAGAAATGTATTCACCCAAAATTCCTACTCTTTTATTTGGTTTGTGCTGTAATAGCAGTTTGGTGCCTGAATTCTGCCCCAGAATCCCATTGTGCTAGGTGCTGTACAAACACTACAAAAGAAGATCCCTGCTATCTAAGTACAAGACAAGAGACAACAGGTGGTACCGATGGAAGCAATGAGACCTGCTTGTCATGCTGACTAATAAGAGGTCTCCGCATGCCAGTCGCCTAGCCATTGGCAAGATTGTTTTTGTTGTGTTTTTTGTAGACATCATGGCAGAAGAGAGTGCTAACGAGGGATTTGAAGGAGAACAATGAGGTGGCTTTGTGGAAGCTTACAGCGGGCTTCTCCCAAGCTTGTGGGGCAGCATGGATCTGAGACTCTTTGTCAACAGAATCTCCCAAAGACTAGGGTCACCCAGAACCTGTTCCCAGGTGTCTGTTCACAAAAACGGGGCACTTCCAGTATTACTTCCACTCCCTTTAGTTCTTAGGTTGTCATCAGATGCAGAAGTTGCCAAATTCTCTTGAGCCCTGTCTGTGCTCAAAAAAACATTTCTGTTGGGAAACGTACGTACAGCACACTTGTCTCCGTTCATTCCCCTCCCCCTTCCCTGATGGTCAGTACACAATGGTGTTTTAGGAGGCTGGTTTGAGGATACATTAAAACACCATTAGATCCAGTTTGCATAACAAGATGGAACCAAGTTTAACAATGGTGAAGAACTTCCATGTGGTAATTTGGTTCCTTTCATGGTTGGGTTTATAATTTATGCTAGTCGAGATACTAGCTCGTTTTTCCTTTTTGACTCTTTCTACCACTACTCAGTGAATTACAGCAACCAAACAGCCTCTCGGTTTAGCTTCTAACTCTAAATGGAACTTGAGATCACTCAGTCTGCGGATAACAGATGCGTGAAATGTGCATCGGTGCGTTGTCAAAGAGGCTGTGAGGGCCACTCTTTTAGGTTCTATAGCGCTCAGAGAAGCACTCCTACAGCACACACGCTCAATTGTGTTTAGTTCTCTGCTGTGCTTGAGCATGGTCTGGTGACGTTTTACACTACTAAATACAGCCGTGTGTGCAGCTGGGCAGAGTGTATCCTTAACAGTGACCTGCAAAGCTTTTTTTCTAACAAGTTTCATATTAGCAATATGTTTTTAAAACCCACTAATAAGTTAAGACCGTAATAAAAAAAAGACCAACAACTCTTCCTGTCTTTGGATTCCTCTGGAATTTCCTTTTTAGGCTGCTGTCAGGGTTCCCTCCCCACTCTGTACTCTGGGGTACAGATGTGGGGACCTGCATGAAAGACCCCCTAAGCTTATTTCTACTAGCATAGGTTAAAAACTTCCCCAAGGTGCAAATCCTTCCTTGCCCTTGGTATCTCTACCACCACCAAGTGATTTTGATAAACAGTCAGGGAAAAGACCACTTGGAGATCCTATTCTCCCAAAAATATCCCCCCAAACTCCTACACCCCTTTTCCTGGGAAGGCTTGAGAATAATATCCTCACCAATTGGTACAGTTGAGCACAGACCCAAACCCCTGGATCTTTAGAACAATGAAAAATCAATCTGGTCCTTAAAAGAGGAATTTTATTTAACAAAAAGGTAAAAAGAATCATCTCTGTAAATCAGGATGGAAGATAACTTTACAGGGTAACCAAAGATTCAGAAACACAGAGGAACCCCCTCTAGGCTTAGTTTCAAAGTTACCAAAAAACAGGAATAAACCCCCCTCTAGCAAAGGGAAAATTCACAGGCTAAAACAAAAGATAATCTAACACACCTTGCCTGGCTTCTACTTACAATTTTTGCAATATGAGAGTCTGTCTTAAGATTGTGTGGAAGACATAGATTTATTTTTCTTTTTTGGTCTGGTCCCTCTCAGTCCCAAGAGTGAACCCCCGCCACAAACAAAGAGCAGAAACAAAACCTTCATCCCACCCCAGATTTGAAAGCATCTTCTTTCCCCATTGGTCCTTTTGGTCGGGTGCCAACCAGATTATTTGAGCTTCTTAACCCCTTACAGGTAAGGAGGAATTCTAGGCTACCCTTAGCTGTATGGTTATGACAGCGGCTGTTTTTTCTCAGCAGCTCATGTAAATTCATTCTCTGTGAAATAGTGACATCACAAATCCTGAACATATTCATTGCTGGCTGTAAGCTGAGATGCTCATAGGCTTTGAGCTTTCTTTGCCCTCCTCGCACCCTCCCCTTGTGTTGGGAGACAATAGCAGCTGTAACCAAGGCAATGTAGCAACGTGTAAGTGCAGTATGTGTGAAAGAGAGAGGAGAATGCTGTTTGCGTATGTTTTTGGCATGTGAATAGCGGTGAGATCAGCAGGGGGCAGATCTCTTACCTGGG
Organism: Dermatemys mawii; assembly: GCA_007922305.1. Lineage (NCBI taxonomy): Eukaryota > Metazoa > Chordata > Testudines > Dermatemydidae > Dermatemys > Dermatemys mawii. The sequence goes on along the minus strand of ML677372.1, from coordinate 10,548,523 downwards.
TTTTTCTGAGTGGGGAAGGGAGCCCATAGCCACTATCTTGAATGTAAATAATCATGAAAATGCAGGCTTTGAGTGAAATAAAGCAAAAGTGGTTCTTTGTGGACCACAAGTCTCATGAGCTGAAATTGATCAAACTTGAAAAAGCTTTGCAAATCACCTTTTATAAAGATATTGGGAGGTAGGTCAGGTCCTGGTATGCAGCGTGCTCCCATCTAGTATCATTTAAACATTGGCATTTTGGAGTTCAGCTTCTTAGATTGACTCCCCCTCCCCTTCATCCTCGTGTTTTCAGTGGGCCCACTTGGTCTATAAAAACACCTGGGGTTTGGAGAACCAGTTTAAATTTTGCTTGTGTGTACTCCCTTCCCGCAGCACCTTGGCCAGAATCCTGGCTCCAATAAAGTCAAGGAAGTTTTGCCAGTGACTTCAGTGGAGCCAGTATTTCACCCCTCTTATGTTCAAGGTGCTGGAAAATTCAGAAAATGTACAGACAATACATTAGGCAATTGTCTCCAGCAGATGTAATGAAGCTGAACCATTGGGTGGCCTGTGGGGTGGGGAATTTATGCAGCTACAATGCTGCCTGAATATGGCAAAGGATTTGCCACTCTTTAATGGCTAACAGCTAACTATTAAATGGTGTAATAATGCTATGTTGAAGTCAACAAACAAACAAAGACTCTGCTAGATCCAGGTTTGGGATCTTGTGATTTGCGGCTCGTAAATTTGAGTCAGATGAGACCAAGTGCATAACTGGCGTAGCTACCTCAGATGTGGTAGAGAGAGAGAGACTCATAACCATCTTATGTACTGTGCTAGGTCTACAGCTTTTCCCTGCTATCAGCATCTCATGAGCTAGGTGGGTTCAGAGACACATGTCTTGCTGGAGGGATTGATTCATGGTCGTCGCATGCTCTTGTCCCATACAAATAATTGGCCAAATCCTCCACTGAGTTACACCAGTGGAGTTAAATCTGCATCCAGCTATCATAACATAGTGACAAATTAGGCCTGGGCTCGGGCTAATGCCAGAAACACTGAACTCTGAAACTACAAGTTACAAGACATACTGTGCTGGAGGGATTCAGCTCAGTGGACCCGTATATTAAGAATGGGCACATTTTTGTGATTGAGTTTTCAGGGAAGTAGCTCCCATCCAATTTCTTACAGAAAATATAGGGGGAGAATCACCATTTAACACTTGCAGGACTGCCAGCTACGAACAGATCAAGTAGATTTCCAGGCTGACCATTCATGTATTCAGAACACCCAAATAATAATAATGTACAGTAAGATATTCAGGAAACAACTGCTACCTCTCTTCGAGCTGCTGGATTGTTACCTCCGTGACGCTCACTTTGGGTGGTCTTCACACATTTTGGAAAGTGTGGACATCCACGTGAGACCGGGGCAGATGGAGCTACACAGAGATCAGAAGCCCTTATTTTGAATCACTTGATTCCACAGTTTCATCACCTTGTTCTGTAAGAGGGCTAAAAAGAGCCAGCTGGCTAATGCAGACAGGATGCAAACATTGCTTGGGCCCAACCCTTATTCTTGCAGATCTGTCTTTTATAACTTCCAAGTGTGAAGCTGCACTTGTGTCAAATTAATGTAAATTTTCCCTCTCTCTAACTCCTTTTTCTCCCCTTGGCTGTCACTCTGGTTATTCCAGAGCCAGAAGTGTGATTTATATGCATGCATCTCTTTTGCAGCTGCAAGCAGAAAGCCTGGTGAGCCTTTAATTATCTCTGATATCAAGAAGGGGAGCGTAGCTCACAGGTGAGTGCAGCATTTTACTGTATGACAATATGCAATGCAGTAATTCAATATAGAGAGGCCCAAGTCATAGTGTTTGGTTCTGGAATACATCCAAGTTCAAGGGGAGGTTGGTTACAGAGGTTTGGTTCCATCCATTATAGAGTATGGGGTTCAGATTCTCTGCTGGGAGAACTGAAGTCAAAGGAATTAAGCCAACAAAGAAGCTCTGGATCTGGAGGCAAAGCTGTTCAGCTGGCCCCTCTGTATGTGGATGTTTATCTCCCCTTCTCTCTATTTAAAGGCAATGCGTTCAGTAAAGGTGGCTCATCGGACAAAATTGCATGAAGCATCATGCCTTGTCAGCCACTCGGTCCCACTGTGTAAGTGTCTCCTGCGCTGGTGAACAGAGTACAGTGTTCCCTTCTGTAGAGTGAGTGGTTTTATGAGGACGTTGACAGAGTTTAATATATAAATCTGGGCGTGACCTATTTCTCGAGAAGATCAGCTGGTTCCAAATTCCTTCCCATCCTGTCCTGGGAGTGTTCTTGTTGGAGAAGTTTTCATTGTGGATTACTTGGCCTATGCAAACGGTGCAGGGTTCAGTTCTCGAAAGGGTTTGCCTGCTGAGTTCTCCTGCAGCTTCTGTGGAGAACAAATTAAATAAATCCTAGGCTCTCCAAGTAGGACTTTTCCCACTCTTCCACACATCCAATCCAATCACTGTTCAGCATTTACTGTCAATGAACCCCGTGGGCCCTACTCCTTACCTTGGATATCTTATGGGGGAAAACAAAGGAGGTCGTTAAGATAGAGGGGTAGCTATTGTGGGGAGAGAGAAGCAGTAGCGCGTCTCAACTGGTGTGTAACCTGAACCTTATTAGCTACGCCTTTATGAACCTGGGCCTGGACACATCTAAACCAAGGCTATCAAAAGGACTAGTGCTCTTGGATATGCAGCTTCTTAGATCCTTTTAAAGAGGAGAGCAAGCACTGAACATCAGGCCCCTACACTGTGCCTCAAATTGGGCACAAGTGGTCTGTTCCAAGCAGGCATGGGGTTGGATGTGAATATTTTTACACAGCTCTAGACTGGCCCAGGTATCGCACCCACACTCTGTTGCCCCTGATGGGTGTTTCAGGGAGGTCTTGGAGAATAAAAGGTAATATTGTGGCCTTAATTCCTAAAATGAACAAATGGTCAGAAGGTCTGAAAGGTTAACAGAAATGACAATTGTTTGTTCTTTTCCACACAGAACGGGCACCTTAGAGCCGGGGGATAAGCTGTTAGCCATTGATAACATCCGACTCGACAACTGCTCAATGGAGGATGCAGTGCAGATTCTAAGGCAGTGCGAAGACCTAGTCAAATTGAAGATTAGGAAGGATGAAGATAACTCTGGTATAGAAATCCTGATGCAAAGCACTGTGTGACCATGTTAATGACATGTGCCCAGACATAATGCAAAAGAACAAAGATAAGGCTGGCAGGCAGTCTGCTAACCACTTTCCAGTTGATTATAGAGCATCACTTCCTCCCCCCGCCCTTCTTCTTTTAAATGTGGCACAGAAAGTTTAAATTCTATTCATCCTGTGCACAGCAGGAAACCTCAGGATTTTGCCTCTAAATGTTCTGAGCTTTCCTCCTGGCTTATTTATTTTTAAAATACTTTCCAGCATCCCTGTTTCCCATTTCAGATGAGCAGGAGACAACCGGTGCTATTATCTACACAGTAGAACTAAAGAGATACGGCGGCCCTCTGGGAATAACCATCTCTGGAACAGAGGAACCTTTCGATCCGATCGTCATTTCAGGTCTGACCAAACGAGGGCTGGCTGAAAGGTGAGGTGCAAAGCAAAGACAAACCTTGTCTGCTGATAGTGGGGGGGACGCAACCCTGAAATAGCTGAGTCATGCCCCTCTAGATGGCCTCCCCCTTCCTAGAAAGCAGCAGCCCCTCCCTGTAGCTCCCAGCTGTTCCTCCTGCTTCTCCTATAAAGCAGCTGCCTCTCCTTGCCCCTTGCAGCTCAGCTGCCCTGCAGGAAGGGGTCGCATTCTCCCCTATACACACACACGTTGCCTCTGGTGCTCAGGAACCCCAGCAGGGTGGAGGTTTACAGTGAAACTGGAGCGGGTCGTGATGTATTGCAAAATTTAGAAAGAAGCAAAGGAAGAGATGTTTCTTCAGTCTAATGTGCCCTGAATGAGTGTCTAGTCCATAGAGTCCCCAGGCCTAGCTTTGCAGAGGAAAGATGCTCTAGAGGGACAAAGTATTATCATACCTACACACATATAGTGCTCTCCACTCCTGCCTCTGAGGTCCCTACACAGTGTGTACCTGACAGACATCATCCCTGAAATCCCAACTCTGGCTCCATTTTCAGTCCCACCTCCACTTCTATTGGGAGACTGCCCTGTCAGCTCAGCCTACCACCACCTTCTCTAATCTGGGAGCCATTTCTGGAGATTCTGCCTAAATCTGCAGAGTGTGGTAGCAGCACTCCCTGCTGCTAGTACCACCTGCTGAAGCTACAAATCCCAGAAGCCCTTACCACTGTCCCTGCTAGATTTCCATTATTTTGGTTCAAATGCTGGATCCAAATGTGAATGGGTCTGCTCATTTGGTCGCCATTTAAGTCTGGATTTGGATAGCATGATGGTAGGTACACTTCGTAACAATGTAAATATGGCTGCTATTTTGGTTCTAACAACCAATAAGATGAAGGGGAGGGAGAGCGAACTAAATAATTTGGGAGTTTCCAGGCTGATGAGAATATATGAACTGTTCCTTCTGTAAATTTAAGGTGGAGTTGAATCACACTTTGTATCTTAATTTCTTCTTTTTATGTTGGAGCATAGGGAAGTATAGGTAGATGCTTGCTGACTATTTTCTGTCAGATTGCAGTGCCCTCTGCTGCATGAAGGGTAGAGCTGCAGCAAGCATCAAAACGAGTCTCTTAAAGCTCCTAAATTAGGGAGGTGCTAGAGGCTGGTATAAATCAAAACCCTGCAACCCAGAGCTGAACTTTGTTCATCTTTCTTTCTGTGCTGGATTCTCTCCTGTATCTGGGTTTTTAGAGGAATTCTTCACATAAATTCTCTGCTTAGCTCTGACGTTCATTTTCACTTTGCAGGTACCAGCTAAATGTTTCCAACAATGTGCTTCATTTTGCACACAAGGCAAATCAATTCTGTGCTTTGGGAAAGAAGGAGGGTGAGAGAGAGAGAGCGAGAGAGAGAGATGTGGAATTAAATTGCTACAGTATATCCAAAGGCTTTAGCTACCTCTTGATTTAATTTGTTTTATTTTATTATTTTATTTTGGATTTTATGCTGCCGCCTGTCATCGTAGTAGCTGTGCGTCTTCCATGTAGCAAAGTCCGTGCTGGACTTGATGAATTCTGGCATTCTTCTCCTTTTTTTCAGGCTAAAAACTCTGCATTGTTTTTGGAAGCCAGGCCATAAAGTAGCATTGGTATGAGAAGCTGGAATACTGTTGAGCTCAGCACACAGTGGTCTTATACCCACAGTGCTTTCTCTTCCCTTACACAGCATTCCTGGCTGTTCCCCTCTTTCCACAGAGATGTGCCCAGCTGATTGGTAAAGAACTTTGTCACACAGGGCAGGCAAGTGCTGCAGAGATACTGAATTCTGATTGGTACTGGCACAGACCAAGAAATGAAAACCTTTGAGGAGAGCAATGGAGTCGTTTAGTATGTATACTGCAGCAGTCTAACAAAGAAATGCCTATCCATAGCAGCAGCATAGGTATGAAATAGCAAAGTCACAACAGGGACTTCTCTGTGTAACTGTGGCTTCCTTTCAGGAATGATTGGGATGAAGTCTGCCAGGAGGGTAGGGTGAATATTGTTGTTCTAGGATGCCCTTCCCAAAATGATAGAGGGTTAGGAAGTTAGGATCGGGGAGGGAGGGAGGCATTGCTAGGACACATGCGCGCGGGGGCGGGGGGGAGTTAGCAAGGAGGAGGGGAATAGCTAATCCCAAGCATCCTGTTCTGCCCCCTCTTCCAGCTGCCAGCCATCCTCCTTCCCTTCCTCCTTAGCACGATGCCTCTTGGAAATGAGCCGGGCCCCCAGAAGAAATAACATCAGTTTATAGAGAATTCGGAGCTAAACCCAGCATCAAACCTATGTATAGCTTTTGCAGGAGCATGGCCTGCTGCTCAGTAGCCATTACAACATGCAGTGGTTGTGTTTCCTGTTATCACAATGGAGACGCTCTGGCTGCTTCGCCCTGTAGTTGGATGGCAGCTGCTACTGATTCTGGATAATGGGAAAGGCAGCGTATCCTCTAGGATCTGCCACATGTATGTCATACAAGGCGACCGACTTCTGGCTGGGCTTAGAAGGCTCCAGATTCAAGTGACTAGTTTTATCTCAACCTTGAATATTTCATGTTGCAAATGTCTGATCTGGTATAAGCCTACAGAGGAGGATTCGGGGTAACAGGGGTCATTGCGAAGCAACCGCTGTCTCCCGCATTAATCCTTATGCCCCTTAGCACAGCTGCACTACCCCAGGGTAGCCACAGTCTGTGGTAATGCAAGGCTTTCTCCCCACCCCAAAGCACACCCAGTGGTGAGCACTGATATCGGGTTAGCACTGCTTGGGTGAGATCCTGGCCAGGGTTTAAATCAGTCACCAGGAAGTGGTGAGTCTCCCACTGCCAGAGTTTTCAGGTTTGGACGGATACCTTCCTGTGGGGTGCACAGCTCTGACCCACGTCAGACCCTATCACTTCTAACTAGTCCTCTGTGTCTTGGTTCTGGCAGCAGGTGTGTCTGTTGTGTCCTCAACAGAAACTCTTCAGGCTGTTTTGCTCTGGAGCAGCATTAAAGCGAAGGGTAGCATGATTCACAATACATTCAGGAGGTGTGAGACGGGTGTTGGGACCTACATGCTCTCTGGTTAACAAGGAGTTAACTCCAGCTCAGTTTCCTTCTCCCTTATACAAGTGCTTATGGGGAAGGCTAGATCAGTGGCTGCTTGGGAGGAAAGCTTTTGGTTAGGCCTGTCTCCACACCCAGGGTAGTCTCTGAGTGGCCTGAATTACTTTTCCTAATACTTGAGGAAAAGACCCTGCTAACTGTGACTTTTTTTTTCTTCCTTCTGCTGAGTCATTTAACCAAATTATGCATGCTGAGCGATCGTTATATTACTCAGATTGCATCTAGCTAGGCTGGTTTATGGTGTTGGAGGGAGGGAGGAATTTGGTCCCATTCATGGTTCAGTGACTGATTTCATTGCTAGGAGAGGTTGTTTCTACTTGTTAGAACTACGAGAGCCAGTTAAGTGTCTGCTGTAATGTGCCACCATTTAAAATACAATTTTTAAAATTTGGCTGTATAGATGAAGCTTAAGGCAGATACTCCAGATCCAGTTTGAATCGGTAATTTACTTGAATGACTTCAATTTTTCCCCAAGGATTTTTTCGGTGGAAATTGAGTGGAACTTTAGTTACATCTAGTGGCCAGTTAGAGAAAAGATTTAAAAATGTTATGAAAGCTAATGTTAAAGTCAGTCTACACAAGTGAAGAAGGAAGGTTCTGTACATCTGGAGTCGGGTTTGGGTTATGGGGGATTGCAAGTATCAGTTACAAGGTTAACAGGGTACACACACATCACATAACCAGCATAGATCCAGATTGGGATGTGGGAGTTTTTTAAAGTGTTAGTAGATAAATGGGCTCAGGTACGCCACCCAGGGAATGTATTAAGAGTCTAAGTCAGGAGTGGTGTAGAAAATTGGTACATGGGTGGGGAGCGTCCTTCAGTTTGTCAGGGAAGGGAGGAAGTGGGTTATTTCCCTGTATACTTCAGCTGAAAATTATGACCTAAAATATGGCTTAATTTTGCACCTTTGCAACCGTAAAATAGATTTTTAAAACTGACAGCTGGTAGTTTTCAACTCTCATTTATCTTCACTGTAACAGCATGTGATTTTAAAGGAGGAGATAAGTATCTGCTCTTGTCAGTAGCTGGCAAAGTGCAAAAAGCTTGTATTTAAAGGAACTGCAGTCAGATGTAATTTACTTAATGAATGGTAGCATTCTAGCTGAGAGCTCCAGCTCTGGTAGAAAGGTGTGACATTCCAGACTTGCACTTTTTCTGATTCAGTCACATGATTTTCCCATGATATAGCCAAAAATTGTGGAACTGCTGGGGAAAGAAGCTTCTCCTTTTGATTTTTATCATTAGGGAGCATTAACATTGGTACCGTAAATAAGATCCAACAAACACGTAGATCTGCCCTCCCAGCTGCCAGTCATTAGGGTGAGTATATTGTTGCATTTCCCACCATTCCCAGAGCTGCCAGCCAGCACAACAATCTGTGGCAGATGCAAAATGAATGTGTCACTGTTGTAGATTTGTAATGCAATAACTGAGCAATAAAGAGTGAGACTTGGCATGATTCATTATTGCTTCCACATCGCGTAATCAACAAGCTGAAGCCAACTGTAGCCATTTCTCAAGTCTGAAAACTTGGATCGCAGAAGGCAACCATGGAAAAACGTCTAGGGCTGTAACCAAATGTCTTCTGGTAGAAGCTCATCAGTGTAGTCCTCACTCTTCTAAGTACATGTGCATAAGTCCTTTTTGTTTAGGGATGGACTTAAAATCAAGTCACCTGCTTTGCTAATCAAGGCCGGTAAATCAGCTACTCAAGCAAAACAATTTGCACATCTGTTGGTTTGAATTTTTAAAGGCATTTGCTTTGCCTCCTTCTGTGTTCTTTCCATGAATGTAGAAACAAATGTTAAAGTTGCATGCATGAGTATTCACAGAAATCACACACTGGGAATGCGTGTATGTTTTTCAGATCAATTTGACTTAGTTATAAGAGCTGCCAATTTAAAAAGCTGAACTTCATTTGCACTCTTACATATTCACAGCTATTATGGTGACTGGGACATTATATAGAGAGATTCCTAGTTTTAGTTTTAGTATTCTGCTGCCAACCATAATATGATAGACACTCTCCACACATACAAGAAGACACTGTCCCAGCTCTTATAAAGTACTGAAGGCTCATTCGCCATTATTTGAAAGTAATCTGTTAACTATTCTTATGTTGGCGGAAAACAGAAGCCTTCCTTAAAGTTTCTAATGTTGTGTCTTTCCTCTTTAGGACTGGAGCAATCCACGTAGGTGACCGGATATTAGCTATTAATAATGTGAGTCTCAAGGGCAAACCACTCAGTGAAGCCATCCACCTACTCCAAATGGCTGGAGAGACTGTAACGCTGAAGATCAAGAAACAGACTGAAAGTAAGAGCAGAGGCCTTTTCGACCTTTTTGTTCAAAGTTTATAGCTGCAGTAGAAATGAGGCTGGCCTATGGTGTAGCTGGTAGTGTTCTGCAACACTATAGGAGAATCTGGATTTAACTCCACAGCCTGGTATTCTGCTACCTGGCTGTCTAGGGGCAAAATGTGCTGCAGAGCCCATATACTCAGATCTGAAAAGGAAGGCCTGCGGAGAAATTTTGGGGAAAATAATTACTAAAAGTAAAATATTTTTATGTATATATAAATAAATAAAGGGACACAAACAGCAATAATAATCACGCCTCGGTCTGCAAATTAACTTGCTGCTATTCCAAGTAACACCTAAATTGACTAGAGGTGAAAAGAGAGTAGATGGAAAATGTATAATTAGTTAAAATGTACTTTTCAAGACTGTACTTTGTTTGCCAGTGGTTTCACAGTTTCCCCATCTGTGTGGGTGTCTCGCACAGCAAAAGGGAGGGCGGAGAGAAATTGTTTTAAAATTAAAAATATGATTTTTTATAAAGCTACAAAAATTAACAGGTATAGTTCCTGGAAAAACTACCTTTAACTCTTCCTTTTGAAACTGACTCGGTTTCAGACTGGTTGTTATCCTTTAAAAGCCTCGCCTAACTTGTGGTCCTAAGATCTTCAAAGCTACCTTCTTTTTACTTTAGAATCCCCCTCCTACCTACTTACCTCTATGTAGCTTTGAAGTCATTCCACTCTGAAGTAGCATCAAAGGAGGAGGAGGCGTATCTAGGACAGACAGGTCATTTTAAAAATTAATATTTTTTAGCAGGGACAAGATAATCAATCTGGGTAAGTTTTTAAAACCTATTTTCTTCTCCAGGGCCCCTGCCAAATGCAAACCCCACAAAACTTCTCCCATCAAATTCCAAAAAAATTGTGACTTGTCTCTAGTCCTGACTTCCCCTTCCCACATTATGTATTGCCTTTTTATCCTGCCTTTGCACTTCCTAGGGCTGTCTGAGGCCAGATATGGAAGTGCCATGGGAGAGACCATTTCTTCCTGTTCTACTTAATAGCAGGAAACACCAGAAACTCTTCCAACAAAGCCTTTTCCAGTCTAGATTTGCAAGTCCAAAAGGTTTGAGAAAATAATAATAGTACCTTGCTCTTATTTAGCTCTTTTCCATAAATTTCAAAGTGTTTTACAAAGGAGGTCAGTATCATCATTCCCATTTTACAGATGGGAAAGCTGAGGCATGGGGAGAGCTGTGATTTGTCCAAGGTCACCCTGTAAAACAGTGGCAGATCTGGGAATGAAATCCAGGTGTCCCAAGTCCCAGTCCAGCATCAATCTGCTAGGCCAAACTTCTAGGGCCTTCTCCAAAACAAACCTTCCCCCCACAATGCTCTGTGGGTGCTTTCTCTATAGGTTGCTGAAATGGTTGAAAAAACGCCAAATTGTGGTTAGAAAAGTAGCTTCACATTAACCATTCTAAGTATAAACGCCGTGTAATTGAAATTTCAAGGTAATCTTAGGCTAATCATAGTAAGCGATCCTTTTATTGCTGGGGATGCAGGGACTTTTTAAGGCTAATAAACTTTGCTTGGTAAAATAGTCCTCTGTCCCCGTTCGATAGACAATGTGAATGCACTAAGGGGAAAATGTTGGGGAGGGAAGGCAGAGGCGGTACGGATAACAAGCTGTCTAGTTAATGAGATATTCAGTAAAGTTAAATCATGACACAAAGAAACTGATCCCATCAGTAGCTGCTGCTAAAAGAGGGATTTAATATAATAGTCATAGGGCCTGGTATCTCTAAAATAATGTAAAGAGAGGGGCCTGCCTTAGCTGTGACATTCAGATCCTGATCCAAGTTTGAATTTCCTCAAGCCTTCTCCTCTGAGTGGGGATGATTCATCTGAATTTAAATAAACTCATATTCACTTTCTAGCATTCTATTCCTTTAATCAGGTGATTTAGGTTCCTGTCCACATTGCATTGGGATAATCTTGCTAAAATGGTTTCAAACACCGTGAAGCCCCCCATTGTGTCCAAAACGCTGATCACATGCTAGACCATTATTTGAACACAGTTTGAGTCCTGTCCATGCTGGCAAACTATGCTAGAAACTGTTTGCACTGAAGCCCCGTCTAATCTAAGTAACATGGGCCACTGAGCCCTTCCAGATAGGGAACAGTCCTATCTGAGGTGAATCTGATCGGTGATGATGTGTGTGGAAAGCCTCCAGAACAGGAGTGGGCAAACTTTTTGGTGCGAGGGCCACATCTGAGTGGGGAAATTGTATGCAGGGCCATGAAAGTAGGGCTGGGGCAAGGGGTTGGGGTGCAGGAGGGAATATGGGGTATGGGAGGAGGTGTGGTATGCAGGAAGGAGTTCAGAGCAAGGGGTGCAGGGTGTAGGAGGGGTGTAGGGAACCCCGGGCAGGGGGTTGGGGATACAGTAGGGGGTTGGGGTTGAGGAGGGGTGCGGGCTCTGGCCTGGTGCTGCTTACCTTGAGCGGCTCCGGGGTGGCAGCAGTGTACAGCAGGGCTAAGGCAGGTTCAGTGCCTTCCCAGGCCCCATGCCGCTCTCAGAAGTGGCCAGCATGTCTTGCAGTGCCCCTGGGGCTGGAGACAGCCCATTGGCTCTGCTGTGCACTGACCTCACCTGCGGGTACCACCCCTGAAACTCCCATTGGCCACAGTTCCCCTTTTCTGACCAATGGGAGCTGTCGGGGGCGGGGGGGTGCCAGCAGGCGAAGGCAGCACATTGAGCCCTCAGCCTCCCCTTCCACCTCTCAGGGGCCACAGAGACATAGTGTCGGTGGCTTCTGGGAGCAGTGCAGGGCCAGGGCAGGCAGGGAGCCTGCCTTAGCCCAACTGCACCATAGGGCTGGCAATCCCATGGGCTGGATTGAAAGCCCTGATGGGCTGGATCCAGCCCGTGGGCCGTAGTTTGCCCTCCTCTGTTCCAGAACGAGGAAGGGATGGATTTGAAGATTTAGTGTAGCTCTCAAGTGTCTGCGTTCTGGAATCCAAAAAAAAATCCCAGTGATTAGTTTCTTATATAAAACATGTATATAAGAACATGAACCCTTCAAAAAGATGGCCAGTTTTTTAGGGCTGTCTGAGAGCAGCCATTGTAAGGCCATATGTATGGAGTCATCCTAACTGTCCAATAGTATAGTCTCCCTTCTCAGATACAGATGTTCCAAAGAGTTTCCTGAGAAGATTTGCAAGGCCAAGAAGCTACTCTTCATACCAGTTGACCACCTAGTGATGAAGTTTAGTGTGTTTTAGCAAAATATAAAGGTTTCAGTTAAGAGTGATGATTTCTTTCATAGGAGGCCTGTTTTTCCAAGAAGCAGGAAGTGGACTTGCTCAAATTTCTGAGCATACACCCCCTCTGATGCTCGCCCCCACCTTTGTAAATATGATGTTTATCTGGACAGGTCTTCAGTTTCTGATGGTCTTTGTCAAGTAACAGGTGTCTCACCTATACTGAATAAAAGCACAAGAACAAGTGACATGTTTTGGTTCCAGGGTCTTATCCCAAGAAGTCGGGGAGTATGAATGAAGTGAGTGACCCAGAAGATGAACTGACTGACTCTCAGAAAACTATCAAACTCTCCGAGATTTACTCTACCACCATCCCCAGCGTGGACAGCGCTATGGAATCCTGGGATGGTTCAGGCATCGACGCAGGCTATGGAAGCCAAGGTGAGTCTGGGTCTCAGATGTGGGAGCCAAGTTGGATATAATAAGAGTTGCCTCAAACTCAGACTGAGCCCGACCCTCTTGGATGATATCTTGGTTGCAGTGGGGCAGTGAATTGCTGATAAACCATGGACAAGATTGCTCTTGTGGTATTTTCAGCCTGATGTGAAGCAAGATTTCCAGAACAATTGTGGGCAGAGGTTCAAGAGCCACCAACATTTGGGTGCTTATCCAAGCAAGCCCTTGCTGCCATTACTAATTCTACTATTGTTCTTCTGCACTTGTAGTGCCTTTAGCCTGAGAATTTCCAAGCCTTTTACAAAGATAAATAAATATTATCCCCATTTTACAGATGGGGAAAACTGAGGCCACCCACTGTGTGACTTGCTCAGGATCACACAGTGGGTCAATGACAGAATTAGGGATAGAATCCAAGTGTGACACCCAACCACTTTCTTTAGCTTCTGGATTATGCCATTTTAAATAGCTTTTGCACCTGATGCTTGGATTTTTTTTTCATTCATTTAAAATATTATCTGTCTTAGCCAGCAGCAAGGAAGGTTGCTTGAAATCCATAAGCTCTTTGTGTAATTAGTAGCACTTGGGTTCACCACGCACTGAATACCTCGTTCAATGAAGTATGAATATCGCTTCGGATCTTTCTAACCTCTGCAAATATGTCACTTTATATCTGCATTAGGGATAATGAAACCAATATATTAGAATACCCCCCTAATCGCTGGGGGAAAGGGCTTAATGAAACCATTGCATAACAGCAAAAGATACTGCAGAGTAAAGCAATACGGTTGGCTCTCACAAACACAAAAGCAGAGACTCACTATGTAGAGGCAATGGCGCCATAGGCAAAAAGCAGCTTGCCTAAAAGGAACTTTCTTTTCTGTTTAATGTGATGAAGCATAATGCAATATACTGACACTGGCTGAAGTTAGTGTGGAATGCACAGAGGGATGCTAAGAAGTAGACTCAACTGCCTGGCGGGCAGAAGCATTGAGTAGTAACAGTGAAGAACCTGTCCTCACCCACCGCAGGGCCAGAAGTGTTTCAGATGCCATGGTGTGTGTGGGTAGGGTTAACAAGGCTGGTTGTGAAGCCCACTCAGCGAAATAAGAGCACAGAATCAGAGTAAATAAACTTACCTCGTGTTCCATTTGTACCTACCATTCACAGCTGCTAACTGAACAAAATAGCTCTGCCATATGAAGGATATGGGTGAAGCTGTTCCACTAGACTGTGTCATGAACATACCACCAGGAGGCTCCAAAGAAGTAGGATTTGATGTTGGATTTCCCAGGAGAAAAGCCAGAGAAACACTTGTGCGTATGGGACTGAATGGAGGGAGAGAACTCAGGAACACTTAGGAGGACCAGATGTCTCAATTTTATAGGGACAGTCCCAATTTTTGGGTCTTTTTCTTATATAGGCTCCTATTACCCCCACACTCCCTGTCCTGATTTTTCACACTTGCTTTCTGGTCACCTTAGGAACACCCAAGTTGACAGTCAGATATATTGCTGTACTCTGGCCCCAATGAGCTTGGGGGGAATTTGACTTGTAGCACCATAGAGGTTTGGGCAAAGGGACCATGATGTTCTCCTGACCCAGGAAATGGCTGATGCTCTTGGCTTTTGTGAGCGGCTGGCAAGTATTTTCTGGGGCACTCTCTCTGGAACGCTTTAACCTTTAAGCACAGAGAACACTCAGCTGAGAAAAATAATAGACTTTGGCATTTTCGTAGGAATTACTGGCACTGTCCCTCGGCATTTCCATTGCTCTTGGCTGTCCAGGAGGTCGTCTCTTTTAATTATGTGTTGCTCCGCTACCTCTTCCTGTTGATTTGGCAAAGCGTGTATGGCAGCGTGCAACTTTTCTTGGAAAGGCTGCTAGAATTTCTCTGAAAAACACACTGAATAGGCCGGGGATTGAGGAAGGTGGGGAGGGGATGCGAGTGAGGTTATTCCTTTGCTGACAGCACCTAAATTACCACTGAATGTTCTGTTTGGAAAAGTCGCTGTCTCTGCTGCTTTATCCCCCTGAGATCTGCAGTTTCTTGCTGCTCCGGGGCCATCAAATCTTTGCATCTGATATTGCGCAGTATGTGAAGAATTATTCTTAGTGTAAGGAATAGGGAAAGCTTGTATACTTTCTTCTTTACTGTGTGAAGGGGAAAGAGGAGTTAATCATATATGGGATCAGTAGGGCTGTAATGTGCACATAGGGGTTATACTGCTTTGTAGTATACTACTTTGTACTAGATTTGAACCAGCTTCTCTTGCTGCTGTTTGGGCACACGTGTATATTTTAGTTAGATCTGCTTGTTCATGTCTCCTCCAGATAAATTTCAGTCCCTGAGTCTGCAGTGAACTCTTCACAGGCACAGGGGTCTGTACTGAGGCACTCATTGCAGGATCGGGGTCTAAGGGTATGTCCAAACTACAGCTTCTGTAACGGCATAGCTCTGGCCATGCAGCTGTGCCACTGTAGTGCCATAAAGTAGATGCTCCCTACAGGGACAGAAGGGTTTTTTCCATTGACGTAGTTAATCTACCTCTCTGAGAGGCAGTAGCTAGGTCTTCAGAAGAGTTCTTCCATCTGTGGTGCTCCTCAGGAGCAGAGGGCACCTCACCATCCCCTGCCCTAAGCGTGAAGCTGTCTTGTCTGTGCTTGCTGTAGACCAGCTTCCTGAAACCAACAGCCTCGGGCAGCACAAGCCCTGACTGCCAGGCCCCTGCAGGCCTCGCACTCTCTGTGCAGGTAGCAATAGGTGCACTCCAACTCCTGAATATCCCCAACATTTCCTGCAGAGTCCAGCCCCTTATCTGTCCATGGACACTCACAGAATGATCAGGCCCACTGTTCCCAAAGGAACTGTACACACCAGCCTGCAAGACTCCACTCCAGAGCATCACTTGGCTTAACACCACAGCTCTTAGATTTAAAGTGAAAACAAGAATACGTTTGATTGTCAGAGCCCAGCAATTCAGATATAGTGAGTAAAAAATATTGGAAACAAATGGTTATATATCAAACAAAATCATAACACACTTTTTTTGAGACTAAACTTTAACTGACAAGTTACTCTCTTGTCTAAAGAAGCTTATCTCACCCAAAGCTCTCTCCAGAGTTTTCAGCCAAGCCTGGCTGAGACCCCATGAAGCAAAATTGCTGTCCTTTTTCCCCCTCAGTGACAGGTACCAGGATGTCCTGTTTGCCTCCCAAATATAGTGGAGCAAACCTTTGATCTGTTTCCCAATGGATGGGGTTCTTTTCCCTACCTCTGCTGATTCTCTCTCCTTATTAGTTTCTTTCTGAAGTCCCCACAATCCTTCATTTGCCTTCAGTTCAGACTGGTGATAGGAGACCTTATTTGAATGAGGCAATGCTCAATTTACATGTAAACATATAAATGAATAAACATCATCTTGTCTGGGCTGAGAACCTGTTTTTTGCCTTTGCTCGTGACCAATCCCCCCAGACAGACTTTAAGAACATATA
Organism: Dermatemys mawii; assembly: GCA_007922305.1. NCBI lineage: Eukaryota > Metazoa > Chordata > Testudines > Dermatemydidae > Dermatemys > Dermatemys mawii. The sequence goes on along the minus strand of ML677372.1, from coordinate 10,532,274 downwards.
TTTTCAGTGTCTATTACATAACGCCTTATACAACCTCTGAACGTGTATTTCACAATGACATTGATGACCAGTGTGACATCGGCATTCATTTCGGACCTCACATGGCATTCTCTGGTGAACAGAATGATCAGACTCACAAGACTCCTGTAACCTCTCTGCACCCCATTGCCAGTTGGCATTAGGAGGTTTGGGGGCCATACCATTGGCCCAGCTGGATCTACACTAGGGTTAGGTCAACCTAACCACAGCCCAGCAATGTTTTTCACAGCCCTGAGTGACATAGCTTGATCAATCTCATTTTTAAATGTAGAGCAGGCCTTCCCTCTAATGGATTCCATCAGCATAGATAGTTCCTTGAAAGGAGAGAGTTCTATTCACCATGAGGGATTTTAAGATGTGAATAGCAACATTTGAATGTTATTTCCAAACTTGTGTTGTCCTGCTTCTTATGGCTTTCTCTCCCTTGTGTCTGTGGCGGACTGGAAATATCCTGTTATCCTGAACAAACCGTATGGAATTGTTAAACCTTATTGAATTAGGATTAAAACCTTTTGGGTACATTATATTAAAAATGCAATTGTGTATGGGTTATTGTGGCATTGCATGTACCTTCTCTACCAGGGAGAGGGGGATGCTAATGAACATCCTCCTTTATCAACCCTTTGAAGCCACCCCCTTGGAGTGGTGGGTTGGAAGCACTGGGTGCTTGCTCTGAGCTGAAGCTGTGATGAACTGATAAGCACAAAAATCACTTCTGGGTGGGGGTTTGAAGGGCTGATCCTCCCAAAACTCCATGTTAGGGTTGGGATTAAATCTGGCAAATTTATTAGCATGTGTGAAGGTTCTTCTGTTGTTGTTTGTTTTATGCAATGCTTTTTTACCTTCAGACTAAAATAGGCTTGCATAGGAAGTGTGATGTGCTACTTCTATAACTATAGCTGTTACACCTGTTACTGTCTCTGATGAGAAAGCAAGCAGGTATCTTTAGGTAACAACTTTGTGCTGGGAAACGCATTGAAGGCAGAGAACCACACAGCCTGAAAATTCCCTACTTAGAAGGGAACGGGCCTGTCTCCCCGTCGAAGGGAGGCCACAGTGGGGGAGTTGGAAGCTTGAGAGTGGGTCTGGGACACTAAAGTGAACTGGGAGAATATCCATTAGGACTCTGGAACAGTTAATCTACAATGGGATTTTCAGAGCGGTCAAATGGGACCTGGTATCCAAATCCCTTAAAAGTAATGGGGATTGAGTGTCCAAATTCCTTTAAGAAGCTTTGGAAATATACAAGAAATAATTCATGCATCGAATTCACTGCCATTGAGAATGATCTCTGCCAAGTACAAAATGTCAACCGGCAAAAGTCCAGTTCGTACTGCCATCTGCATTATCCCAACAAGTGGGTTCTCGTTAAAAGTTCTGATCCAATGGCAACGCAGTAAAGTGAGGTACCAGGTTTTGGCGCTACTTCAGCACTTAAGGGTAACTTTGCTCTTCATAGCAGTATCACAGTATAGATTCCTTCCTTCAACTCTCCTGTTACTAATGGGCACAGTTACTCCTGCGTGCTGAGGTGGAGAGGATGGAAACAGCAGAGGAGCATGAAATATTTTGTCAGGTTTTATTTTGATTTCACTGTTTGTTTGTATTACAGTAGCACGTACAGGCCCCAGTCAAGATGACACCTAGTAAGAGATGGTCACTGCCCCAAAGATCCTACAGTATAGATGGATAAGGGTGGGAGGAAAGAAATATTATTAATTCCCATTTTACAGGTGGGAGAAACCAAGCACTGAGAGAATAAGTGACTTCCCCAAGATCATTCATGAAGTTTGTGGCAGAGCCTGGAATGGAACTCAGATCTTTTAAAGAACAAATCCAGTGCCTTCAGCACATGACCATCCTTCCCTGGGATCTAATGTTTCGTTATGACTGTCTACCCAGGTGTGATTTTTTTTCCCCCTCTCTTCCTCTCTCCCCACCTTCCCTAGGTACATACATACCTCAGGCTGTTGGCATTGCCCTACATCCACATGAATGGAGACCTAACAGGCAGAAGAACAGCACCCCTCCTGGGGATCCCAGGAAGAACTATCCCTATATGGATGGAAGCTTCAGTGAAGATGACTGGGACAAGCCCATCAGGTATGTAGGGGCTGGAAGAAGCAGGGAGGAGGATGCGTAGTCATGTGTGGATGTGTGTGTCCATACTGACTGTGTTGTCCATCATATTGTATTTGCAATGTGTAGGGTGTATTTGTGCATGCAAGTATGCGTGGTGGAGCAGTTGAGTCAGAGATGGAGAGTGGACAGGATAGTTCCTATTAATCTCTTCCCAACTACAATCTAATAGTTGCCCAGTTCATATCAACTCTTAAGTTGTGTTGTCACTGCTCTGAATTCAGTTGTTATCTACAATATTGAACACATACAGTGTGGGGTGTTGATGACATGTCTTGCCATGGATACCATGGTGACAATCTATAGTATTCAACCATCTCATCTTTGACAAATCACCTTAAAGTTTAAATCTCAGTCTATGCACTGTTGGGGGCATTTGTGTGTTGCAAATGGGGGATATCAGATGCATGCAGTGACAGAGTCCTGTGGCACCTTAAAGACTACCTAAAATTTTTTTAGAGCATAAGCTTTCGTGGGCTAATACCCTCTTCGTCGGATGCATGCAGTGGAAGTATCCAGGGGCAGGTATAAATAGGTAGGCAAGAACCAGGTGGGAGATAACAAGGTTAGTCCAATGAGGCTGAACCAGCTTGTTATCTCTAATCAGGGAGGGTGAGGTGTTCCTCTAGCAGCTGAACTGGAGGTGTGAATAGCGAGAGAAGAGAAGCTGCTTTTGTAGTTGGCTAGCCATTCAAAATCTCTATTCAGTCCCAAATTGATTGTGTCAAATTTGCAAATGAATTGCAGCTCTGCAGTCTCTCTTTGCAGTCTGGACTTGAAGTTTTTTTGCTGCAAAATGCTGACCTTTAAATCTTCTATGGTGTGTCCGGTGAGGTTGAAGTGCTCTCCTACAGGTTTTTGAATATTGCCATTCCTGATATCTGATTTGTGTCCATTTATCCTTTTTCGTAGGGACTGTCCAGTTTGGCCGATGTACATAGCAGAGGGACATTGCTGGCACATAATGGCGTATATTACATTGGTAGATGTGCAAGTGAATGAACCAGTGATGGTGTGGCTGATCTGGTTTGATCCTGTGATGGTGTTGCTGGTGTAGATGTGTGGGCAGAGTTGGCATCGAGGTTTGTTTCATGGATTGGTTCCTGAGTTAGAGTTATTATGGTGCGGTGTGCTGTTGCTAGTGAGAATATGCTTGCGGTTGGCAGGTTGTCTGTAGGCCAGGACTGGCCTGCCTCCCAAGGCCTGTGAAAGTGAGGGATTGTTGTCCAGGATGGGTTGTAGATCACTGATGATGAGTTGGAGAGACTTTAACTGAGGACTGTAGGTGATGGCCAGTGGTGGTCTGTTGTTTTCTTTCTTGGGCTTGTCTTGCAGCAGCAGGCTTCTGGGTACACATCTGGCTCTGTTGATCTGTGTCCTTATTTCCTTGTGAGGGTATTGTAGTTTTGAGAAAGCTTGGTGGAGATCTTGTAGGTGTTGGTCTCTGTCTGAGGGGTTGGAGCAAATACGATTGGACCTCAGTTCCTGGCTGTAGACAATGGATCGTGTGGTGTGCCCGGGGTGGAAGCTGGTGGCATGAAGGTAGGCATAGCTGTCGGTAGGTTTTCGGTATAGGGTGGTGTTGATGTGGCCGTTATTAATTTGCACCGTGGTGTCCAGGAAGTGGACCTCCTGTGTAGACTGGTCCAGGCTGAGGTGGATGGTGGGGTGGAAGCTGTTGAAATCATGGTGGAATTCTTCGAGTTTCTTTTCCATGGGTCCAGATGATGAAGATGTCATCAATGTAGCGTAGATAGAGGAGGGGTGTGAGTGAACGAGATTTGAGGAAGCGTTGTTCCAGGTCAGCCATAAAGATGTTGGCATACTGTGGGGCCATGCGGGTGCCCATAGCGGTGCCACTGGTCTGGAGGTAAATATTGTCACCAAATTTGAAATAATTATGTGTGAGGATAAAGTCACAGAGCTCAGCAACCACTTGTGCTGTGGCATCATCAGGGATACTATTCCTGACAGCTTGTATTCCATCTTTGTGTGGGATGTTTGTGTAGAGAGCCTCTACATCCATGGTGGCTAGGATGGTGTTTTCTGGAAGGTCACCAATGCATTGTAGTTTTCTCAGGAAGTCGGTGGTGTCACGGAGATAGCTGGGAGTGTTGGTGGCGTAGGGTCTGAGTACAGTGTCCACATATCCAGACAGTCCTTCAGTGAGAGCGCCAATACCCGAGATGATGGGGCGTCCAGGATTTCCAGGTTTGTGGATCTTGGGTAAAAGACAGAATAGCCCCGGTTGGGGTTCTAAGGGTATGTTAATTTGTTCCTGTGTTAGTGTAGGGAGTGTCCTGAGTAGACGGTGCAGTTTCTTAGTATATTCTTCAGTGGGATCTGAGGGAAGTGGCCTGTAGAAATTGGTGTTGGAGAGTTGTCTGGTAGCCTCCTTTTGGCAGTCAGACCTGTCCATGATGACAACAGCACCTCCTTTATCAGCCTCTTTGATTATGATGTCAGGGTTGTTTCTGAGGCTGTGGATAGCATTGCGTTCTGTCACTTTGTCTTTGTTACTTCTGCAATTCCAGACTAACACGGCTACCCCTCTAATTCTTGACAGATGCATGCAGTACTGCAGTTTGCTACCAAATCTCAAATTACAGTTAGGTAATCTTTAATGAAAAAAAAATTAGACCTGTAATATATTGGTAACATAACCAACAGGCTGTGATAAAGATCATGCACCATGAATTCTTCACTTCAGACTGCATTGGCAGGACACTTTTTATTAACACTGCAATTTCCCAGAGATATGTTACAGTGAAACTGTCTTCAAGGAGCAGCAGAATATCTCTTCTTCAGTTGTTGTTATAACAAAATTGTATCGCAGCCCCCCTGAAGTTACGTTCATGGTTGCCTAAAACAGTGGATTACCTGTTAGAGGCAGCCCTTACTGCTGGTTTCACTGTACTTTACAATGAAAGTGCTACCAAATTATTCTATCTCCTCAAGCTATGACCTTTTGCTCCCGCTCTGACCTATCTTGAATTGTATCTTCTTCCATCAGTTAGTCCAGCTAAAGAAGTCAAGGTGACCAAGAGTAGCAGAATCAAGCCCTTGGCTCAGGCCACTGCATGTGCTACAGAAATGCCTGTAAATAAACAAAATGGGTGTGCAAGGGAATGAAGCTACTCTTTACTTTCCCATGGAACTTCTGTTGTTGAGATTCACTCTTGCTTTTTCCCCGCTCCTACCCCTGATATTGCCAGGCAGCTCCACACAGGGCTTCCCTGCGGGAGGAAGAGGGGCTGACCCCGCACTGAGTTATGTGCACTGAAAGGAGTTCCTACTTCACTGACTAATCCTGACCTTGACATTCTCCAGACGCCCCATAGTTGTGTGTGTTGCGTGTTTTGTTTTTTATTTCTTTTTTAATTATTGTTTTTCAAAACAAAACACAAAATTAGACCATCTCATAAACATTTCCACCTATTTCAAATCAGCAGCTGATATTTTGTACGTATTTCGGTCGTTCAACCGCAGCTTGCTTCACAGAGGCCGTTAAGCTTTAAGGATTCCTATAGGGTGACAGCTTGACAGCTTTGGCTACCATATTTGTGCCTTTGTAATGGCTCTTGAAGCCAAACTGATTCTGACTCAGCTCTGGAGAACCAACATGCGCAAGTCAGAGGGCCAGTTCGACCATCGTCTTAAGGAGAAAACAATTCACCTATCTAACCCCAGCTGTTTCCAACCCAGAAAAAGCATTGGTGCCAGTGATGTAAGATCCCCAGTCTAGAGTCCTGAATGCATTTTTAGAATGATAGATTTGACTTATTGATTCAAGACACGAGAGGTTCCAACTGCAGAGAGCGTCTGTCTCACTGGGAACTTTACAGCAAAGAAAGCGAATGAGGAAGGGAAGCGAAATTCAAGTCTTTGGCATTACAATAGTAGGTTTCAGTCTTAGTCTAAAGGGGTATTTGTATATTTTTATAAAATTGGTCACGGGGTTACTTTGGGTCTCTCTAGTGCAATAAACTAAGGCCCTGATCCTGCAAAGACTCTCTGATTTGTCCGCTTAAATTTATGCAGTGTGAATAGCCCCATTGAAGCCAATGGGCTACTCACAGTGCATGAAGTTAAGCACGTGCTTAAAAGCTTGCACGATTTGGGCCTAAATTAGTATGGATCTGGAAGTGGGGCTTTTTAAAGGGGGAGTCTTCAGTTAATTGGATGAAAAAAATAGCTGCTTTTTGACTGGTGTTCAAATAATAGAATATTTGATCTTTGTTAAATAGCATTGACTGATAGAGATGCTTCTCTTATTTGCAAAGTTAATGATTCAGTTTTAGCTATGTAAATTGTCACCAGATACCACAGAAATAGAATCGTCCACATGCAGTTACTAATAATATTGGTAGAAGAGAGCATTGCTGAGGTTAGATACAGTAAAACTATCCAACTGCTGGGTTTATATCACATTGCTGTTTCTCAGTATGGCATAGAGAGAGAACTTCCTTGGAGACCTTAAAATATTAGATCGAGAGTTTCTTGTCTCAGGGGCTGTTTTATTTTAGGCACTTCCATAATCCACAAAACAATGCTAATAATTTCCTTGCCATGAATCTCTCAAGCCACTTCAGTGCATTCAATTACCATTTGCTTTAGAGATCTAAATTACTGTACTCCCACATCAAGTCTAGCAGCTCGCTAGTGGAGATACAGACGCTGCAGTGATGGGGAAAACAGTATCTGCCCAGTATTGCACTGCAAATATTTCTACCAGTTTCAGAGGGATTTCTTCCACATGTAACAGGGAATACTGGTACATCTGGTGAAAACATTTGAACAGGTAGTAACGTTGTAAGTGCAGCCACTGTTTCATAGACATGAGAGAAGTTCCATTTGACTGTATTGTCCAGTTCCCCTCACCACTGTCAATATGATAAATACATCTTAAGTTAAAGCAAATGCTGGGTCAAATGAGCTGTACTCTGAAGTTCCCTGTGTTAATTGCAGTGTTATTGACTTGTCTAGGCTGGGGCAAATCATTTTATATACATCTCTCTACATTATTTACTCTCACAGAGACCTAATGTATTTATCATTTTCTCACCATGTCTGTTACCCTCTGTGTTTTTCTCTTCTCAGGTGTTCTGTGTCTCAGATCTGAACTCTGTTCCATCAGCCTTTGTACTAACAGTCTCTGAGGCTCCTGGTTTACCCATAATGCATCCTTTTTTCTTTCACTTCTCTGTTTCACCAAAACGTCTTCCTAAACCTACAGTCTTCCTACAGGCACTTTTTATTTACCCTTTTGAACTTGACATTACTACACCAACTTAATTCTTCCTTTGAAGGACCTGTTAGTAAGTGCATGGCGGTTTTGTATTTGGACTCTCTTGCCTGAAAAGTTCATATTGTTTGCTTTTGTATATGAAGACTCTTCAAGTCTCTGCTTTTACTGGTGAGCCACTTGCTCTAGCCTTACGGCTTTCTTCCTGCTGCAGAAGAGTGCTGACAATTTGTGGTTCCTACGTTACAACAGATATCCCAGCCGCCAAAACGGCCTTGAGACCGCTCACGAGGATAGTTTTTGGCGTGTTTTTGGAGAAGCTTTGGAGGACTTGGAAACATGCGGCCAGTCTGAACTTTTGAGGGAGATCGAGGTAAATCAACTTGGAATTGTTCTAACCAGTCCATTCTCTCCACTTGTAGTAAGTGATTCATTCCCCTTGTATGCTAAATGTTGACAATATATATGTGGGGGCAGGGGAGGGACAAGGGTTCTATCTGAGTTTGATCGCTTGGAATATTTTTACTTTCAAATCACTCTACTCATCTCTTAACAGTCTGTTCAGTTTTTTTCCCCATCAACTGTCAAAGTATCCACACAAAGCTTTTCTTGTTTTGACCAGCTTCATAGCTCACCAAACAATAGTCATAAAATGTCTAAATCTTCCTATCAAATGGCAAATACTCTATGAAGAAGTATTTCTGATTGACAGGCTCTGCAGATTGGCCAAAATGGGCCCAAAAAACGTGGGCACTGAACAGTTGAGTTATTTTAGATGTCTGAGAGTCCAGCACATACCTTGCATTCAGATGTGTCTACATCCACTGCTGGTTCACTAAGCTGGCTAAATGGTGGGTTTTCATCCAACCCCTTGAAAATTTATAAGAAGGCAACAGCTTCCTGTAGACATAGTGTTTCCTTTCTTCATGAGCTACTCTCTTGACTTTATCCACAACACTTTGGAAGTCCTGTTATTGTCTCTGGCTGTGGGATAGGCAGATTGGAATTTAAAACCTTGTGGAGAAAGTAAAGCAGGAAAGCCCCCTTCAGAAACCACTTTAAAAAGCACTAGAAAGTTCTGTAAGGAACAACCCTGCACTAGCAGGACTGGCTGAATATCCATCCTCTAATCAGTCATTGCAGAAGACCAGATTGTAGCCTGGCTTTTACCATGCTGCAAAGGCATGAGGGGTGTAAGGCGAGCTGCCTGTATCGCATTTTGCAGTGCAGGAATGAAAGCAGATTCTGCATAGCTGCTACTCCCCCTGATCTGAGCAGGCAGGTGAGGACTGCATGGATCCTTGGCTCCACTTTGCTCGCCCCCTCGTCCCCCCAAAAGATGCTTGGCCAGCAAAGCCATATTGGCACACAAGCTGACGTATGTTGTACCGGGTATAGGTCTGGAGCAACAGGGAGATCAGGAGGAACTTTGTGACTTTGAATCCCAGGCTGCTCTTGGGGCAGTCCAACAATGCACTGCTCTCTACTTGGAGCACATAGTAAAGTGACCCTCTAGACTTAAGATCAAAGCCCATTGGAGTCCATGGAATGATTCCCATTTTCTCCAGTGGAGTTTGGGTATTTGAGTTTGGCAGTTCACACAAGGCAGTGAAAGTGATAGGGAATTTAAAAAAAAACATAAGCTTTCCATTCACCACCCTCTTTAGGAAAATGAGGATATTGCAGATATATTTCACAGCCACAAGAATCTATTTGGTTATTCTCTTTCTGTGTTCCAAGCCAAAGCAGACTGATCATCTCTCTAGCTGTCTGACACTAGCACAGGTGAATTAAATCCTCCATGGGTGGGAAGGATTTGTTTTTAGATGCTCCATTAGATGGCTCTTTCACTATGCACACCAGTGGCTGGTCATTGACTTGCCGCTGCTGAACTTTGCTATCTGCTCCTGACCTTTCATTTTTTCTCTTGTGCCTGTCGACATATAAGTGAACTTCTGAGTTTGAACCTTGGAATTAAGATGTTCATTACTAAGTTAAATAGAGTGTGTGACCTGGAGCCAGCGGAGGTTGCACACATTCCTTTGCTTTGATCAATATAATCCCTTCAATGAAAAACATTTGCCAAATAGAGACTTTTCTACACAGCAGGATCTTTAAGGGGATGGTATGAAGGGTGACAGGTCCTAACTGCTACCTAATTTCATATTATTAACTTTTTTTTAAAAGGCTTGATCAATTTTCCTAAATGAAGGCTGCCACCTCTTGACGTATAAAATACATTAGTGCCAGAACTAGAGTACCGGGGGAGCTGCCGCACCCCCTGGCTTGAAGTGGTTTCCATTAGATACAGGATTTACAGTTTGGTTCAGTGGCTCTCAGCATCCCCACTGTACAAATTGCTCCACGCCCCTGATAAAATCCTAATTTCTTTGCTGGAAAACTTGCTGTGGAACTCAAGGTATTGTCCTGCTTAGCCATTGCAGACAAATGCACACGCAACATACTGCAGCTCTGAAAGCAGGTATGAGATCCAGGTTCTGATATATTTCAGTTCCCTTTCTTCTCACAAGAACAGAGCAGGCCAGCAAACTAGAGGTATGGTGGCATGCTGAAAAACTATCCTCCCATCCTTTTTTATGTCCTGCGTTCCCAGAGCTATGTTATAGGGAGATGGTGCAAAGTCAGAGTACAGCTGGCTGAAGGTTTTATACCTGAGTAGGCAGGCACAGGCGTGGAGGGAAGCATATTGCTTGCTATCTTTGTTGTAGCTCTGGAACACATGTAGCATGTGCTCCCCCCATGTCTGTCTCCTGCCGCTTGCCAGGGTGCATGGTCACATCTTTTTAGGGTAGACGCACGCATCATCCCTGGGGTATTTAGCCCCATTTGCAGTGCTGGCTTGAAGTCTTCTGAGCTCTTTCTGCCCAGGGATGCTGAAGAAGAGGGGGTTTCCTGTGTGTTTCCATAGTGAGCAAGCCATAGAAAGGTAGGGATCTCAATGGGTCATCTAGTCCAGTCCCTGGCACTGAGGCAGGACTAAGTATTATCTGACCATCCCTGACAGGTGTGTGTCTAATCTGTTCTTAAAAACGTCCAATGGTTCCACAACCGTTCAAGATAATCCGTTCCAGTGCTTAACTACTTTCACAGTTAGATTTAGATTATACAGAAGGAAAAAATTCCTTCCTTGCTGCATTTTAAGTTGATTACTATTTGTCCTGTCCTCATTGTTTAAGGAGAACAATTTATCACCTTTCTCTTTATAACAACCTTTTATGGACTTGAAGACTGTTATCATGGTCCCACGTCAGTTTTCTGTTCTCCAGCCTAAACAAACCCAGTGTTTCCAGTCTTCTCTTGTATGCAATGTTTTCTAGGCCTTTTAATAAAATTGTTTGCTCTCGTCTGATCTTTCTCCAATTTGTCCACATCTTTCCCGATAATGTGTATGGCAATATCATTCCCCTGATGCTACCTCACTGAGCTGTTAGTCTGTGAACTACAGTGGTGTCAGCAAATCAGTGTTTCAGACCCTATAATGCACTTCCCAAGAATGTCCATATAGAGTGACATTGAGTTTCTGTGAAGCAAAAGCAAAACCCATCACTTAAGAGGGAAGCCAGTTTCAGAAGCAAAGATTACTTCTCTAGGCCCAAGCTCTTTGAAGGAACCTTCTCTCTGTCCTGAAAGCCCAATCTTACTCTACTCTAAACAACCTGTAGCTGGCAGTATAACTTGCATATTTTGATGTATTGAAAAGATAAAGGACTTTGATTCTACCTAGCTATATAATAGTTTGACTAAGTTTGTTCCACTGTCTATTGACCATTCTGAATGTATGAAATGATAACCTTGAACTACTCCTAGAGACGGCTGGAAGTTGATGGTTGTGTTACGGGAATTTCAGCTAGATCTGCACTCATTTCAGCATTCTTTTCTATCAGTTCCTTGAACAAGTACTTCAATTTTGTGTGTGTGTGTACATAAAATGTGTACAAGTGGTTATTATCAAAACTCTTCCCTCCATGTTTCCATGGGAGAAAAACTAGTTAAAGATTTCTGACAAGAAATGAGCATTTTCCCAGATGCCTGGGCACTTTCTATTAGTGGCTCCTCTAGCCAGCTGGAAGTGAGTACTAGTGCTGCCATTTGGGTCAGGATTCAATCTCCTCTTGTTGGTGCTGAACATTGTATATCACCTACTTCTCTCTGAGTTGCTTTTGTTCTTCTAGGGTCCATCAGTCTCTTGCCACTCAAACTTTTTTGTTAAGCCCAGTTGAATTAACTTACCACCTTATCCACAGGCATCCATTATGACAGGGAGTGTGCACAACATGGGCCTGGAAGGGAGCAAACTGCTTGTGGACTCTGTTAGCGAGTCCGGCTTGAGCCCACTGAGGAAAGGAAACTCCAACTGCTGCGAGGAGGGGCAGAGCGACAGCAGCATCGCTCCCACCAAGAAGAATGAGAGGAATCTGGAGATGAAGAAGATTAAGGAGGAGGTGCAGGAAATCATGTCTCCAACCCCTCTCGAGTTGCACAAGGTCTGTGTTTAGAAAGAGTTCACTTTAGCGTTATTCCGAGGATCCCTCGGTTACAAATAACATTGTGGGAGTCACAGTGGGGATTGCACTGGAGAAATATTCAGCTGGGAAGTGAGTTTTCTGTGATTTGTTCCCAGCATCATACAAGTCATCCATGGCTACAGCTGAGCCAATATTCTGTTTATATTTTCAGCCACCCAACTGGAAAAATGAAATGAAAAATGGTTAGTTTTGAACTGAAGCTGGCGGGAGAGGAAGAGTTTCCCTCCTTCCTCCGCCTGCCCCCCTCAAAAAAGGAAACTATTCCATTTGGGTCAAACGAAACATTTCAAATGTCAGTTTGAATTAACCCTTCATTTATCTCCTTGGTAAATGTTCTCAGGGTGTCCGACGAATGGGAAAGTGGCCTTCCCAGGAGAACACAGCAGCAGAGGACTTTGCTCCCACCTAGAGAGGACTCGGACATATTGACCCTAGATCTCTACCACACATTGCCAAACTTTGGGAGAATTCTAATGCCAGTTTTGTGGCTTGCACGCTCTGTGCTTATGGCCAAAGTCTAGCACCAAGCTAGAGCATAGCTCCTGCATGCCAAGTTCCTTGGGGGCAATGGGAGAATGCGATGGTATTCATCACATGTCGTTAATGATGGTGGTGATGGCAATTATACACTGCCTCCACCTTCTAATTTGTGGGGAGGTGCTGTGCCCACAGCCCCACAATTCCCAACTGTGTTGCCAAAATATGACTCCAAATAGTGTGTGCTGGGCTTTGCTCCTGGCTAAGCTGAGGGTTGCTGCTTCGTTGGCTGGGGGCACTGAAAAGAAGTGTCCTGATGTGTCTCCTGTCAGGCAGAAATTGCTTCCACTGGTGGGGTGGGTGAGCTACCAGCTGCCTCTGTTGTTGGAGAGGAGGGAAGAAGAGAGATGAGAGGCTTAAAGCAGGTTCAGCACAGTACAGCAGCTCTTCTCTGATCCGACCCCAGGCAGCTGTCTGAATGGCTGGTGGTGGAGATGCTCTAGTCCTTGAGAAGCTGGAGGGAGGCAGCAGCTCTTGGCTGAGCTCTTCTGTCCCAGCCAGCACTGTTATGAATTTGGTGCTACTCACTCAGTGTTTGGCTCCTGGTGCTGAGAACAGCACAGTCTGGCAATTCCTAACATTGGAGCATCCAGGGAAGAGCAGAGCAGGTTGAGGCAGTAGAAGAGCAAAATCAAAATGGCGCAAAGCCGAAAACAGTGTCAGTTTGCGGACCAGTCACACCCCAATCCACCGTCACAAATTGTGAACACCGACCCAGTTTTGAAGTGACCATGGCTTCATCGTTTTACTACATTTTCTTAATTGTATTAAAACTCATCAACGTGATGTCTCTGAAGCAAGCCATTGGATAAGCTACCAAGATTAAAAAATTGTAAGAGCTGTAAATAATTCAACAATCTACTTGAAAACACTCATGTTTATCAATTAATTTCATTCAGATTTTCAGCACTGTAGGCATGCAGGGTGGACACATAAGATGCCTAGAATAGCTCAAAGCGAATGAGTGGCCCCACTCATTAAAAATTCCATTATTTGACTGATGCTGTCTACCTCTTTGTGACTTAATATAGAAGCTGTTGGTTATCCAAAAACTTGTGACTTTTATAACTCTACTTAAACTTCTCCCCCAAGCAAGGGCAGAAGATTAGTCTGTGAATTATGTGCCCATTGCCAATGCATCTGAGCATGTGACCTGTATAAACAGCTGGCAGTCTGTGCACAAGTTTAAATTAAACTTCTCCCAATACGAATAGACAACCAATGTTTACTACCTAGTCCAAGCAAAACCCCATCAGGAGATCCAGAGCAGAATGACACCACTGTATATGTTACCTGAGGATTTCCCACCATGCTGCTTCTTGTATCTGTGGCTCATACCGCATTTGAATTTCTTGTTCAATGCCTTTCCATGCAGATGACGCTCCACAAGGACCCAGAGAGTGAAGACTTTGGATTCAGCGTGTCTGATGGCCTGTTGGAGAAAGGTGTCTATGTAAATATGATCCGTCCCAATGGGCCGGCTGATCAGTGTGGCCTCAAACCTTACGACAGAGTCCTTCAGGTAAGGAATGCAAAGTACAGCTCTGGGGATAGGACATGAATGAGTGAGTGACTGAGAGGAAGAGAGAAGTTTGTAAGATTCCATTAAGGTGATGTCAACTTTATAAAAGCTAGTAGATAGGCAGCTAGCTATACAGCCCTTAGTGTTATGATGCACCTGGAACTAGCTAGAATTTTACACTGAGAGATCACTATGTAGCAAAGGTGGACCTGAGCTCCAGATCAGAATCGCACTTTAATTTGGGGAAGTTGGCATCCAGATCCAAACTGTACAGCCTAGATTTCTCTCTAGTGCTAGGCAGAAAGTCTCTTTCATCCTTTCCCTGGTGCATCAGGGGGACTCTTTGAGTAAACCAGAGTTTCACACATCAGTCAAAGGCAAACAGCATATGCTGTTCTATGTGGATTTAAATGGTACGCTTGAAGTTCAGTGCATAACCATTTCGCGTATGCATAGAGAGTTCTAGGAAACATACTCTCCAAGTGAAATGTTGTTCATAGACTCACTTCCCCGATGTCTCCTGATCCACTGAATATTTGCTGCAGAAACTAAATACAACATGCAGTAAACACAGTGAACAACCTGTGCAGATATATTTGACCACCAAGGAGAGAATAACGGGGGATGGGTGGGGTTTGGCTTTAGATCTCTCCAAGAGACTTAAATATATAGCTGTAGTGCAGCAAGTTCAACTCTGATAACAACAGGGAGAGCACAGTCAGCTAGAAAAGGCATTGCCACTTGGAAATGCGGGTTTTGTAACCATCTTAGAAGTCTTGAAACTCTCATAAGGATATTTTATTGTTACTAATTTTAAATGAGGAGAGGGGTCAGTGCCCAGATTAGCTCAAATATATTGTGTACATCAGGTAACTGAAAAACTGGCAGCAGCACAAGGAGCCTTATCTGTGGTTGTCATGGGCCGTAGTCAGTTGGCTGCTCTATAGCTCTTCCTTCTCAGCCTCAAATAAAAGATCAGCATCTTGTACATTCGTGCACCAATTAGGCTCTGCAGCCGTGTTTCTGGTGAATGCTGGATGTGTCACTATCCAAGTGAATGCCCAGGGTTCTGTGTGTATGTGAATGAAATCTTAACGGGAGCAAAGACTTTGACAATCCCCAACTTCAATGTCTCTTCTTGGTCCATTGTAGACCTACAAGTAGACACGGTTGTCTTCTGTTGTACTGGCATTGAGTGTTGTGCTGAACGAGGACTTTGCAGATGTATTGCTATAGATGAGTCCAAGGGATAAACTCAGAGAAGGGACATTGAAGATGCTTCAGTATGGAGCCGATAGAGTCTAAAGGTCTTCCTAGATCACTTCTCAGTGAGGAATAGACACTGCCATTCCTTCCTCCATAGCTATGAAAGGGCCTGTCTACCTTGGAACCAGTGCAGTTCTACAGCATGCATGGCAACTGGGGAGCCCATCCTGTGTCCCTGAGTGCAACTCCATGGGCACTTAATGAGCCCAGAGGAGCCTGCAGGAGGGAGTTACATGGATCCACCATTCGTTCACCTGTAAAGGAGGCCCGGCCTTGCTCCAGATGCTACTTCAGCTCTGGTAGGGTGGGGGCTGAGGTAGAAGGGAAATTCCATTCTCCAATCCTGGGGACATCCCTGCATCAAGCTCATCTACTCTGGCAAATCGCAGAAGGGGGAGTGCTTGCCCCAATGGTCCATATTGCAGTTGATTTAACCTTGGAATATGTTTGAACGTCCACTGAAGACAGGTGGAAAAGTTGGCTTTTTCTTCCGAGTCCTGCAGGGAGGGCTTGCAGTCTCCACAGAATGCTTTCGAAACCTCCACTGCGTGCCCGCTGTGCTCTGCAAACCCCTGGAAGAATAGAGCTTGTTTCTAGCAGTCTCAACAATGCATGTGTATTTTTTTAATTGTGTATGTATATAAGAGAGTCTAAAATAATCCACACGAATGCTGAAAGCTGCCGTTCTGTTCATCTAACCATAGAGCAGGTGGCTCAAACACATAAAAGACCAGAAGTGTGATTCTCCCAGTTGCTGAGTATCCTTATTTTCAGTTAGTCGGTGGGAGCTGCAGGTGCTCAGAATCTCTGAGAATCAGGGCCCGGCTTAAACTGGGTACAAAATGAAAATGTAGACCTGCTGCTGCTGCTTGTGCCGATAGGTGGAGTATCTGTTGTGGTTTTTGGAGCAGCTTGATGATGTTGGGGAGTAGGACAGCACTTCAAAGCCGACAAAGGTTCTGTTTTGATACCAGATCCGAGATCTGATGAGATTGGGTTAGAGATCAGCCTGAAACAAACCCCCAGATTTGAACCCCACAGAATGTGGAAGCTCAGTGAGTTTTTGTCTTGTCTATTTGTGTGATTGTATAGTTTACCTGTTAAGGAGACTTTATAGCTGGACTAGGTGGTGCATTGATCTGTCTGGTGCTGCAGTTCCTAAAGTCTTGGTAAATCTTATTCAGGACTGAAGGAATTTCAGGGCCTCAGGACAGAGACTGTATTCCTAGGGATTGCTCTCCAGTGCCAGGTCTCCGTTCTAGTGGCATTCTTGGGTTTTGCATTTAACAACTGTGTGTTTGTTTTTTCCACTTCATTCCCCCTGGTCCTTCTCTGGCAGGTAAATCGCATTCGAACAAGAGACTTTGACTGCTGTCTGGCTGTTCCACTGATTTCCGAGGCAGGAGACAAACTGGACCTAGTCATTAGCCGAAACCCCCTGGCACTCGCTGCCAATGCCCAACTGGAGGCCAGTGGGGAGTCAGTCCCTCAGTCCTTGGGCGTGGAGGTCAAAACGAGCATGCAGACGCTCTGAGGAGGGAGGATTTGAATGGAAGGTACCTATGGGCCCTGCCATGGTGGAAAAGCTGCTGAGTATCCATTGTGGTTTTCTGTTTTTGCACTGGTAACTGTAATGCTGTATGTAATGTAACTTGTAGGTGGGTCTGCAATTAGCTGTGACTCATAGACCACCAGGCATTGCTCTGAAGGTGCAAGCTAAACCAGATGAGCAGCAGGGTTAATGCAAATGGTAAAATGGGCTGCTGATAGCAGAAAACAGCATCCAGGGTAATTCACCTTTGGCAGGGCAACCTTCAGTCATTGTTCAACTCCAGTAGGCCTGAGCTTTCACTGTGTGTGGGTTCATGGAGAATGGATCATCTCCTTGCCCCTCTGACACCCTCATCCTGAAGGACTTGGCCATCCTTTAAACACACCTGGTGCTATTTTTTTGCGTTGTTGTTTGTTTTCTTAATCACGTACAGTAAGAGTAAAACACATCTGGTTCCTTTGAAAGGAAGCCCTACTTCATCCCAAGGCCTCTTAAACCACTACCACCAAATCTGGCATTTGAAAATCCCCTTTCCACCTGAGCATTCACCCACACTGGGCAGCACCAAGTCCCATTTAAAACACAACTCCATACTCTCTTGCTGGTGGCTAGATGCACTTTCTTTTGAAAGCTAAATCCTTCTGATGGATCAGCATCTGTCTCTACTTGGAAATCCACCCTCCTCACCTGCTGCTTTGGAAATGCAAGGAAGCACTTTGCCCCCCTCGTTGACTCCAAGACACAATTTGATTGTCTGTCTTCATGCATTTTTACAGAGCACTTAGTAGAACTCAGCATCCAGGAAAACCACTGAATGGCTGTCCTGAATCACTAGCCCTCTTGTTCACATAGACCATAACAGAGATTCCTCTCATTGAAAACCTGGGCTGTTCCTCCGAGTAAACAGCTGAACAACATTCATCTCAGGCCAACTTTGGGGTTATTTTTTTCCAGTGTTTTGAATAAATCCTGTTGTCCTGTGCCAAACGCTGGCACAAAAAGCTCTCTGCTAGATTGATGTTGTGTTTCCAGTTCCCATGTGTGCCCCAGATTGGGTCACCTTAGTGCAAGTACAAGTGTATACACTTTTTTAAATGTCTCTGATGGGTTTTGGACACTTCCCTGTAGTCTGCCATAGCTGCCCTCCTTTGGCTATCGTTAACCTCTCTGTAGTTTGTAAGCACGATGCCTCTTTCAGTAGCTCTTCCTAACCCTGTGTCTCCCTGCACCCAGCCCAGCTCCTTGTAGAAGATATGGGTGTGATATTTGAATTGGTTTAAAAATCTGCCTGCAGCAAACTAGTTGTGTTGCATCCAAGGGCGTGATCTCTTCCTTTCTTGTCTCCAAACACAAAATCGCTGGCACGTGTCAGTTTCTTCACATGGCAAATGTGATCGCCTGCTCCATGTTTCATGTATTTGCACTTTATTATGATTTATTTTTTAACTGATTTCGTAAGAGCCTGTTTGTTTTTTTTCCCCCGGGGGAGAGGATATCCTTTAAAGATCCCTGCTTAATGGAACTGGGACTCCTCCTTCTTCTTGTTCTCATTTTATGTATGTATTTTTGTTGTTGTCGTGTATTTGGGATGCCATGTAGTTTTGAAATGTTCATTGTTCCACCAAGGCTGAGGCAGGACTAATTCCCATGTCCGTACGCTAGCCAAATTTGCCAATGTCTCTCACATCCAGCTATTTGTAGGTGCAACCATTCTCGTCTCAAGTATGCAATATCCCATACCATTGCTGCCATAACTAGATAATGTGCCATAACTGATACTGCAGAGCATTGACAGTACAGCCGAGAGTGTTTTTATATGCAATATTCTAAAAGGCAGAAGCTCAGTGTGGCTTCTAATGGGTTTTTAATGAAGACTTTTATTAAAAAGGCTTTAAAAAAACAACTTTGTCCTTGTATCCCTTCCTATGCATTTTGAATGATACTAAACTGAAATGCATTACTTAAATGTGTATTTTTATCCATATATTAGAGTGTATTCCTTGTAAAGTATTTTTATATGCTAATTTTCTTATGTATCTATGAAAGCACAATATTTAAAGGTACAGCATTTCAAAGACTATTTTAGTCCTGTTTTGGACCTATTTGTAAATCTCTGTATTTAACTGGGATTGCAATGACTTTGGGGTTTTTTGTTTTGTTTTTTGTTCTGTTTTTTAATTAAATAAAAACAAGTGAAATGCATCTGGCCTTGTTCTTGAGTCCATTTCTGCTAAAGGTTGGAATCCAGATAATACTGGCTGGTTGGATGGTCTAGCCTGTTCCCTCACGTGCATGTTCGTACACTCATAGCAAGCCCATGCAAAGGTGATTAGGTACGTGGCCTTCCCTTTTCTCCTCCTTTCCCCTTTGTGGAGAATTCAGTTTCCTGGGTTGCTAGGGTGGAGAAATCCCTTCCCTTCCCCCACCCCAGGACAGGGTCTTTCTCTTGTCCCTGGGCCTCCTCCTTGAACCTTCCCTACGCACCCATGTTTGGACCAGGCCCAATCTGGTTGTAAGTTTGACTGAAAGTTTTGTGAGTTTGGATCTGATCTTGGACAGTATTCCAATTGGAGAAATGGGAGTGTGAACGTAGTATTTTTCAACATCCATGGGATCCAACTCCAGATCTAGCCCATCTGTAATGGTTACCTGTGATGCTCCGTGTGCTGCTACCTCTAAAAGCAGCCCCGGTCTTTAGTATAATTTGGCATGGTAAGCTTGATGTAGATGACCCTTCTATACCTAGGTAAAACCTTCTGATTCAAAACCTTGAGATTAAGGTGACCCACAGGTCCTGAATTGGGTGGAACAAGTTCTGAAATGCAGAGTTCAAGTTCAAGTCCCAAGCCGAATTATTCCAGGATAGCATTTGTTCCCGATTCCCTGCGGTGCCATTCTGCACCTGCCCGAGGCTCAGGGGTGGTGCCAGCCTCTTCCTGGTGGAGGGAGGAGGGGCCTGAGCTGGGGCCTCAATATGAGGCCCTGCCCTTTGGTCTACCTCTCACCCTGAAGCCCCACCCCTTGGCCAGGCCAGAAGCCAGAGCCGGGCAGTAGTAAGAGCTACCTGGGAAGCCCTGGATCCTCTACCTACCCTGGGCACGTGTCCAGAGGGGGTGGGGGAGGAACGTGGGCTGGGGACTGCTCTCAGGCAACTGGTCCCCTCTCTGGGGCTGCCCACAGCAACCTGGGCTCCCTGGCAGTTCCTACCACAGCTCCAGCTTCTGGCCTGGTCAGGCAGTGGGGGCCTTGAGCGAGGGCAGAGCCACGGTGTCCTGCGTGTGTCCCGCTTTTGCCTTTTGAAAAGATGGTCACCCTACAGCTTATAGTTACCAGCATAACAGTGTGGCTGTAAACTTCCACTGCGCAAGCCACTAAGTCTCTGTCTACACTGCAATTAGGTACCAACAGACCCGGGAGTTGAAGTTTGGGCTCAGGCTTCAGGACCTGAAAGGTGGGAGGTCTGGCTGCAGCCTAAGCCCTAACATCCACAATTAAACAGCTCTGCAACTCCAGCCTGTTGGCACAGGCCAGCCAAGCGTGTCTAATTGGAATGTAATCATAACCTCCAGCTTATTTGCTGCCTTGAGCAGTGTGATTTTACAGCCACACTGTTATGCGGTTAAGTATCTCAAGGTTTAAGTGCAGCTATAGTTCCATTGGAGTCACTAGGAGCCCTTGGATGCTTAAATGCTTTGCTGCATCAGGCTAAGAAGGATCAGTGCCTTGCAGGATCAAGCCCCTGATTGACCTGTGATAATTCCTTCGAACTTACCTAATCTTTGCATGGAAATATTTGTGGTCAGTAAACTGCTGTTATCTGTGATCTTTGGCTGTCTTTCTAGGGTAGCAAATGTTCTAAAACAATGACCTTTAGATGATTGGCACCTGATACTTGGAACCAACTGCCAAAGCAATGCAGGGCAAACCAGAGGGCTCTGTATGCATTGCATAAAATCCTGTTAGGTGTAATGGAGCAAATGTGGCTTCAGC
This sequence comes from Dermatemys mawii, assembly GCA_007922305.1. NCBI lineage: Eukaryota > Metazoa > Chordata > Testudines > Dermatemydidae > Dermatemys > Dermatemys mawii. Next base: position 10,511,437 of record ML677372.1, on the reverse strand, counting down.
AGTTCAATATCCTCTTAACCCTGACTCCCGTATGCACAAGGCAAAAGTTATCACATCTGGCAGCACATCTGGAATGCTTTTGATTGCCTTAATGTTCAAGGCCCCTACCCTGTAATAAAATACACATTGCACTACAAAATGTTATTTACAAACCTCACTGCAGTGAGGTGATAGTAGCTTTACAAGGTCGTGCAAAGACTCTCCTGGGATTTGGCGACCTTCTCATTGAGGCGGAGTAACACAAATGGCAGAGCGGCTCCTTGACACGGGTTGCTTTGTGGCCCAGGCGCTGAATGTTCATAGACTTTAAGGTGAGAAGGTACCATTATGACAGGGGTGGGCAAACTACAGCCCGTGAGCCATGTCCGGCTCCCGAGACCCTCCCATCCAGCCCGCGGAGGCTGCCCCTCCCCCAGAGTCACGCAGTGCGGGCACCACTGTGGGGCCAGGACTGCACGCCCTCCCCTCCCCTCCCCCGGAGCCGTGCGGGCAGCATTCTGGAGGTTGGGGCTGCATGCTTCCCCCAACCCCAGAGCCACCCCGTGCAGGGAGCTCTGGGGTCCAGGGCTGCACCGAGCAGAGAGTGCTCTGGGGGGCCAGGGCTGCGTGCTGGCCCCTCCCTCAGAGCTGTGCCGGGAGCACCCAGGGGGCCGGGGCTACACGCCCCCTCCTTCCCCCAGAGCCACACTGCGCGGGGAGCGCCCTGGGATCCGGGGCTGCGTGCTCACCCCTCCCCAGGAGCCGCGCAGGGAGCGCTCTGGGGGCTGGGGCCGCGGCCGCGTGCTGGCCGCTCCCACAGAGCTAGGGTGACCAGATGTCCCGATTTTATCGGGACAGTCCCGATTTTAGGGTCTTTTTCTTATATAAGTTTCTATTACCCTCCACCCCCGTCCCGATTTTTCACACTTGCTGTCTGGGCACCCTACGCAGAGCCACGCACTGGCCTCTCCCACAGAGCCGCACAGGGAATGCTCTGGGGGGGCCGGGGCTGCATGCTCGCCCCTCCCCCGGAGCCACGCTGCGGAGGCAGACTTTTGGGGGCCTGGGCTATGCACTCGCCCCCTCCCCCCAGAGCCACCCTGTGCGGACAGAGCTCTGGGGGTGGGGGCTGCAAGCTCCTCCCCCAGCAACTATGGTAAGAGGGGGCGAGGGGGTGGGTTCCAGGGTGGTGGTTGGGGGGGGCAGGCAGTCAGGGAGCAGGGTGGGTTGGATGGGGGTGGAGTTCTAGGGTGGTGGTTAGTGGGGTGGGAAGGTGTTGGGGCAGTCGGGGGGCAGGGAGGAGGGGAATTGGGTAGGGGGGGTGGGGTCCTGGGAGGTAGTTAGGGGTCTGTGGAAGGGGGAGTCAGGGGACAAGTTTGGTGGGTTGATGGATGGGTCAGGGATTCTCAGGGGGCAGTTGGGGGGTGGGAAGTGGGAGGGGGCTGGATTGGGGGGCGGGGCCTTCCCTACCCAGCCCTTGATATAAATTTGCAAACCGGCTGTGGCCCTCAGGCCAAAAAGTTTGCCCATCCCTGCATTATGATCATCTAGTCTGACCTCCTGCACAATGCAGGCCACAGAATTTCACCCACCCACTCCTGCAATAAACCTCGCACCTATGCGTGAGATATTGAAGGCCACCAATCATGGTTTAAAAACTTCAAGGTACAGAGCATCCTCCAGCAGGTGACCCAGAGGAAAATTTCTTTCTGTCTCCAAATATGGCGATCAGCTGAACCCTGTGCATGTGGACAGCCATTGTAGGCTTCTTGTTCTGCAGGTGGGTAGAATCTTAGGAGCATGTATGAGCTAAATTCAGCTCTGGTGTGACTCTTTTACACATGGAAGTTATGTCCCTGAGGATGAATTTGGCCAAATGGGCTCCTTGGTTGAGGGAGTGGGGGACATTGGTGCGTAGGGATGACCATTCTCTAGCAATCCTTGCCTGTGCTATGACTGGGGCTTGCATCACCAGTAGCTCAGAAATGAGTGGGGAGGACATGGAGATGGGGAAAACTAAGGAGGTGCTTCAAATGAAAGGAGTCAGAGACTTAAGTCTTCATCATTTCTCAATTTGAGATGCATGGCTCAGTGGTAGGCAGGTAACCAACCTGACTGACCAAAATAGGGGGAGAGGGAGGAGTGTCTAAAATGTCATTTTCTCTTAATGTAAAAAATAAGATCTGTAGGCACGGTATGGACGTTTAGCATTGCACTAGTGCAGGTCTTGCGCATGGGCCTACTATCTACAGTCTTTACAGGGTGCCTATCAGTGGATCTCTCTCTTTGAAAAGAAACCCACCCTAAGCTGCATAATAATATTGATGAACACTATTTAAAGGAGTTCAGCTACTAAAACTTAGCTACAGAAGGAAAACTAGAGCCAGAAACCAATCCCAAATCTGATCCTGATTTCACAGGCACGAGTGTGGCCGCACACCATGGGCTTCAGATGTGAGAGAGTGATTGTCATCCCTGTAGGCGTCCAATGATCTGGTGGATGGCTGTTAATACATTAAATTCTTTGTCCTAGATTGTCATTTGAAATGCTGCTGAAGACAGTAGCGGCAGACGGATGCTGCCCTAGAACAGTAGTTCAGTGAGATTGTGAAATACACTGGTGAATTCTCGTGGTCCATTCCCTAGAATGTGTGATGTGGAGAATTGTCACCACATTGTCTCAGCTGAGAGGCCCAGAACTGAGTAGTCTGTGGAAGCTGAATGACACTCTCACAAAAGGAGGTGCTGCCTCCAGCTACCAGACACGTGGTGAATGAGTGTGGTGGTGAGCTGGAGAGCTAGCCTTTAGATTGTTTATCCTCAGATCAGAACAACACAGACAGAGTGCAAACCACCAGGCTGATAGTTCTTTTCTCTGGCTCTCACTTCATTTAATTGTGTGCCCTGCAGTGTAATACCCAGGATAACTCTCATCTGTAAGGGACTGGGTGTGTTTGAGGCAGTTTCCATGTCAAACAAGTCCAGTAATTTTTGTTAGAAGATGGGCACATAGTCCATATTTTCAGTTCACATACTTACCTTGAAAACACCAGAGCAGTACACAATAGTGCAGAGATTCCAAGGCCCAAAGAGACCACTGTGATCACCTCATCTGACCTCTGTATAACACAGGCTCTGGGCTTCTCCTGAATTGATTTTTTTTTTTTTTTTCTGTTTGACCTGCAACATGTAGCTAGTACCTTTCTCTGCCAGAGAAAACAGGAGCTGAGCTGATCATCCAAGGCTGCAAGCCCTTTGTGAAATAACTTATTGTGCAATTACTCTCCCCGTACTACTGAATTCACTGTGAACCAGACATGTTATATGAGTTATTTTCAAACCATGGTACATATCGAATTCTGTATTTTACAAACAAATGAAGTGAAAAAAACATGCCAATTAAGAGCATGGATTTTTCTTATTTAGCCTTCATATGTCTATGACTAAACCCATCTGCAGACGTTTAGTCTCATAACGTCAGATGTGCCCATCATGGTCATCTAGTCTGACCGCCTCTACAGTGCAGGCCACCGAACCGCAGCCACCTACTACTGTAATAAACCCATACCTCAGCTAATTTCATTTGCTTCACTAGAGTGACTCCTGATTGACACAGGTGTGGGGTCAGACTCAGAGCCTGTCTCCACTTGCCCAGACAGTCAGCTTTAGAGGCTTATCAAAGCAGGCCAGCTGAGCTCAAGAGTCACGGCAGTAGGAGGGGTAAGAATCTCTAATGCATCTAGGATCATATAAAACTTACAGATAAACACCATGAAGAGCACTTTGGAACCGGAAGCCAGTGCAATCTATGGAAAATGTGTTGTACCCATAAAAATCATAGAAGTGGAGACGTGGAAGGGACCTCAGTAGGCCCTCGAGTCCAGTCCCCTGCACTCAAGGCAGGACTATGTCATAACTAGATCATCCCTGCCAGGTGTTTGTCTAACTTGTTATTAAAAACTGCCAATGACCGAGCTTCCACAATCTCCCTAGGCAATTTGTGCCAGTGCTTAATTACCATTATAGTTAGGAAGCTTTTCCTACTGTCCAGTCCAAACCACCTTTGCTGCAATTTAAGCCCATTGCTGCTCACCCTATCCTGCGAGGTTACGAAAAACAACTTTACCACCTTCATTGTAACAACCTCTTACCTACTTGAAAACTGCTGTGTCCTGCCCCTACTCCTGTCTTCTCGTCTAATGCTGTTTCCTCCATAGGTAAGGGAAATGCATCCATATTCACCTGCGGGACTTCTCTGCAGCGTTTAATGCCGCTGAACACAAGGATGTCTGTCCTGTCTCCAAGTAGTGTTGCCAACTCTCCCAGTTTTGCTGGGAGTGTCCCGTTTTTTGTTTTTTTTTTTGGCTTTATCTTCCAGAGGTTACTGAAGTCAACCTGGGAGATTTTAAGTCCGGCTGCGCAGCGGGACTAAGCAGGTTCCTTGCCTGCTCTGACCCCATGCCACTCCTGGAAGTGGGCGGCACAGCCTTCGGGGGTGGGTCGCCGTGAACTGCCTGCATCCTGATTCCGCAGCTCTCATTGGCTGGGAATTATCTGGAGGCAGGAGCAGCACACAGCATCCCCCGGATCCCCCAGGGGCCGCAGGGCCATGCTGGCCACTTCTGGGAGCAGCACGGGGTCAGGGCAGGCAGGGAGGCTGCCTTAGCCCTGCTGTGCTGCTGACCAGGAGCTGCCTGAGGTAAGCACCACCCAGCCAGACCCTGCACCCCTCATTCCCTCCCGCACCCCAATCTTCTGCTCCAGTCTGGTGAAAGTAATGGTGGTGGCGAGGGAGATGGAGTGAGCAGAGTTGAACTTAAGGGAAGCATTGGGGTGAGGGAATCCAAAGCACGGATGTTGTGAAAACTTGAGCAAGGCTGAAATGAAACCAATTGGGGAAAGTATGAATACCCATTTACTGTCTTTGGAACTTGAACATGTTTGGAGGTGAGGTCACCGACTGCTAAGTCTCATAGTAGTGTAGGTGATAGGCCTCAATTTAATGAAATATGGTTATTTGCGAGTATCTTAGTCTGAAATCCATTCCAAAGCATAGCATGCATTGAATGTATTCTGCAATAAGCACAGAGTCTAACAGGTTGTTTCCTAGAGTTCATTTGAAACTTAAAAATAACTGACAGATGCATTTGATTTATAAAGGAAAGATTTATTTTCTGTTATAAGGTGATTACAAACTCCATCTAAAAAAGCAAAGATGACTTAAAAAAATCAATATACATTTTTATCTAAAAATCAAAACCAATACTGCAAAAATACAAACATTTACTGTATACACAAAGGCTAGTTTAAAAGATTGAATTACACTTCAGGAGCTTATTCAAATACAAACCGTCCTGCTCAGAACAAAACCATTTTTTTTTTAACAATTATTGACAAAATTATTTTTAAAAAGGTCATGACTTAAACAGCCAGCCTCTTCCATGTGCTACTTATCACGTACTATAGTTACAGTTATTAGGAATTTAAACAAACAAAAATCACCACCACTGTTTTTAGCAAAATACATCAAACAAGATGGACTACCCCCTTACTATGTGAAGTCCCTGGAGACATATCAGGTAACAATCACATCACACTGAAAAAAAAAATCCTAGCAAAACAATGAGCATTTCAGAGCAGTACTTCAATTAATCCAATGCCAAGAGAACATCAGTGAGTTCTTGGACAAGAGCAAATGATGGCTCACCTCAATCTGTCCCACAAAGTTCAGCCTCCCAACAAAATTTCAACACTTGTGATCTGCCACGTTTGTCTATTGTTAAAAACCTTTTCACAACTCAGCTACAGAAGATTTACAGACAGCAAGTGCCAGGCTAAAGAAATCCAGTTTCTTTTCCTAGTTCTCTTGTAGCCTCTGACTGGAAATTCTGATTTTTAATGGGGAAAAAAATGGAAGGCTAAAGTAAGAGAATTTTTGTGAGTCCTCCCCCCCGCCCATTTTTCAACTTCCCTTCACAGACATTGATCCTTGCTTGGTTCATGGTTCAAAAAAACCAATACTAAAGTTGTACTTCGGTTAAGCTTTTTCAGAGCTTGTTACTTATAAATGGTTGAAAAAATGCCATCTGGGTTTTATTTTTTTAATGGAAATTTTGGGGAAAAAAATCAAAATGTCCCCTTAAAAAAAAAGGGGGGGGGGGGACTGAAAAGGGTTTTGCCATTGCTTGCCGTTGGAAAAGCTAGCACTCCTTGAATGAAAGTTTCAATTTAGCCGGGGTGGGGGGGAGAGATTTCCTTAAAAAAAATAATTGTATTTTTGACCAGCTGTGGTCCTGATTGGGCACTCTCTTGGGCAAAGTTTCTGCTAAAATTAAATTGTCCATTGAAATCAGTAAGTCTCAGCCTGACCAAGGTATGCAGGATCAAGGTCTTAGTTTACACACGTGGTTTGCTCTCGTAGGCTCCGTGTCCCCAGATGCTTGAGTCACGTTTGCTTTGTAGCTAGGGGTTTGGTCTGATGCTTTGATGTCCTTCTTACAGTAGCTCAGAATAAACTAAAGAGTAATACATCACAAAGCTGTAAACCCAACGTGTCCTATTTAACATTAATTCCTCTGTAAACAAATTAGTACAATTAGGAGCATGTTCATCCTAGATTAAATGAATAAACATCATAGATAAAAGGTTGTGTCCTTGTAGTTCCTGAACGCTTCTCAGCTGCGAGTTAATAACAACCTTTAATTCTAAATACACGCCTTTGGCATCTAACTCTGGAAGAAATGGGCCCAAGCTGTGACCTTCAGCTCCATGTCTGAACTCTCGTTCAATTTGGGGATATTTTGGACCTGGGATTTCAATTCAACCTATGACCAAGGCAGCCATGAATCTTAACTGAGGTTCCCCAAAGTTCAGGTTGGTTGGTTCTGAGCGTTTATTTCACCCCATCACTAGTTAAGAAGAGGTGATCTTGGCTCCTTGAGGTTTAGGCTTCTCACCTATGAATACTGGCTAACGTGCCCCATCCTACTTCAGGGCACGCCTGTGAATCATCAAAGATGGTGGGGTGGCATTGGTGCTGATGGGCACTCAGAAGAGCTTTTCCTTTGTACAGTTTTCTTTGCCAGCAATACCTGATCAAATCGTCTCCGAAGAATGACGTAAATACTTTGACAGTTGGACATAGCAGCACCTCCCTCAGGCTGTTTTTAATTGTGGTGGGGGGTCTTAATTGAGACGTTGAAATGAAAATAGTTATTTGCTACAGGGAGCGTGCCAAATGCTCTGAATTTCCTGGATGAGAGGTGGTGGCCATCTTTCTTTCCAGTGTACTTGAAATAGTAGTCTGTGCACTCCACTCACTATGCATCTTATTTAACCCTTTACTTACACTGTCTCCCCATCTGATCCCACAGTGACCACAAGCCATGGCTTAATAACCACTTATTCCAAGTGTTCAGTCCTTCTCCCACTGAAGACAAATGGCAGTTAAGCTACTGTTATCAATGGGTACAGGAGTTGAACCCACTTGTGACAAAGACTGACATTACCAAAGTGTCAGTTCTGCTCAACAATGTACTGGACATTTTCACTCTCCTTCAGATCTCAAGCAATTTGGGCCAGAGGCTGAGTAGCCAAGTCCATCTAGAGGTGGGCCATTAGGGCCCATACTACAAAACAAGCCAGAGTTCTGATCAGCCACAGATCATGTGAGGACATAAAATGCTCTGCAGTTTTCTTGTCAAAACAATTAGAAGGCTACAGACTTTTTTTTTTTTTTTTTCCCCAAGTGCAGCTCAGTTTTGCTGATCCAAGAGCTGACCTTCTACTGCAGCTTGGATAGCAACATATCTTAAGGTGGTACACAGCAGTACTGTGCTTTTTTTAATTTTTGTTTGCTGCATAGGAACAGGTCCATGCTGGCTTTCATATTTCAACCTTCAGTGAGAATATATGGAAGCTCATAGATCTGTTTGGACCAGAGTCATCAAGAGACAGGTGAAAAGGAAAATTAATGAGCACCAAAACAAATTCTGTTCATGAAACCGTGTTGTATCAATACAGTCTAAATTATACTGCGTAACTTTGAATGAGATCACAACTAGTGACAGGTGAACTGCAAGGGTTTGGAAGGTTGGTTTAGATAAAAAAAAATCTTAAGTTTCAATTATCTGACCTGCTTTGGTCTGAAAACTGGTCTGAAAATCTAGTGAGCGTAAGATTTCCCAGGAAATTTTCAGGACTTGATTTCAGTGACGTTGGAAATACTGCCATTTCCAACCCCCCCTCGAAAAAAACAACATATAAAGGTGCATGAAATGGCAAGGGAGGCTTTTTTTTTGCTTTTTTTTTTTTTAATGCAAAGATTTTGGGGGCCACCGTCTGGGCTATTTTTCCTCTTAACTGAAATCAGTTCCCCTATGATTAGTGATGATATTTAGTGCTTCATCTGCATAGGACAGGTCACATATTGCTACAAAGTAAATTAGTTATTGTTGCAATCATAAGTATGTAGAAAATATAAACTTGAAAAAATCATTTACTGTTTGTTTTACTTGAGCAGCCTATAATGTTGAAATGCAGTTTGCCACCAGGTTAAAATTTAGAAATATGATAAAGCACTAGGAAACATTCTAAAATGTGAATAGGCTCACTCACACTCAAAACCGTGGGATGGTGACCAGCATTATTCTGGGTGACTGTTTTCAGAAATGATGATTTAATAGTGCTTCATGAATCTGGCCTGTTCGTGCAGTCAGGATGAATAGCATAGGGAGGGCCAGTGAAACTTAGAATGTCAGTGAGGTCATTGCATATGTGTGTGAGACACTTTCACTTGGAACATGGAAGCGACTGATTTGAATGGCACAGTTTGAATCAAAATGGAGCCGGGCTCTCATTCTTACATATTTGTAGTTTGAAAGGTGTAGTATTAACCCTCTGGTTCCTAATGCAACTCCACGCTCCGCCATGTGTGAAACCTGGGTAAATAGCCATCTCTGACACACCAGCTACTTTTGAAATCTCAGCCTGCAAACTATTTTTTGAATTAGTGTCCCTCAGCTATACCCCTTAGAGAGTATATGCGCACAGACAAAATGTGAGTCTATAACAAAATAGGTTACTGTAATTTACACTAACTGAACTGAGGAATTTAATTATTGGGTTGCTATTCTGACCTTGACTCACACTACTGTGCCTTTCTAAAATCTTGTCATACTTGGTGTACAGGACAAAGGACCTGATTCAAAGCCCACTGAGACTCCTTCCATTGACTGCAGAGGCTTTGGCTCGGGCCTTCTCTGTTTCCACAAAGGCTGGAATACGTAACAACATATATGACAGAATTTTAGCTTTAATTTAGTTGCCTTTTGATAGTTAAAAGTAAAAAAAAAATTAACACAGGAATTGGTTTTAATTTTTTTTTTTTCAGTAAAGTTCTCAAAATCCAATTGTAATCATGTTGGGTTAGAAAATTCTTCTGTTGAGATGGTTAAGACACCTGGAGTAGTTTTAGGGTGGCTATTACCATCCGGCCAGAACATGAGATGTGATATTTGCCATAATAAATTATAAAAGTGTTTCATCTGCAATTCTCCTAATACAGTAACTGGAAAAGAAAACAAAAATAATGTGGTAGTGGCTGTTTTTGTTACTGGAATTCAGCCCCCCTGCCTTAAAAACAGAGACTCACATTATAAAGACTTTCCAACTATCCAAGACACTTTTTTTTTTGGTCCCTTTCTTCTAAATTTCCCCTTCCATTTTACATTAATACTGACACGATGTGTTTCTGCTGCAATGACCAGTTAGTGCATGACCTGCAGAAGAATTCTGTGTCGCTCAAAAGCTTGTCTCCTACGCCAACAGAAGTTGGTCCCATAAAAGATATAACCTCACCCAGCTTGTGTCTCTAAAATTTTGGGACCGACATGGCTATAACAACATTGCATACAGTTAATGCATGGGACATCTTTTTAAAAATGTCTCATGTAGGAATGTTACGAACTGGACATGTTCCCCTTTAAACTGCAAACATCTACCCATGGACAAACTTTCAATAGTATAAGCAGGTACAGACTCGGCTGCTGTCTCTCCCCCTGCCTTCTCCCCATCCCTTTGGCTAGCTCAACTGTGATACTACGATTAGGATTAGCTCCCAAGTACACTATCCAAATGGAAAGGGCTGGATTTCTTTAGGGAGCCTCTTGTCACCGTGTGTTGAGGTTTGTGAAACAAGATCTAGCCAGATTCTTGAAATTCCTCATGGAGCAATCTCTGTTGGAATTCGTGACCTGGCCTATGTGATCAATGGTCAGTTTACCTACAGCCATCCAGCTTTAAAAAACTGTTTAGGAACTTTGTACTGCATTAAATGCTTGCTTTTTATTTTTCTTAAATCTCAATTGGAACATTATGTAATGTTTTTTAACCAAAGAAAAATTACATGCTTCCTTCTCTTAATGTACATAAAGCCTTAGTTTATAAGTAAGTTGAATTCCCCCTTTTTGTCCCCCATAAATGCATTACCCAAAAAAACAAAATGGTGGTAGCATGGTCCTCTGGGGCAAGATAGTCAGGAGACCTGAGTTCCAGTCTTAGCTCTGTCACTGAGTTGCTGTGACCTTGGACAAGTCACTTTCCCTTCCTGGGCCTGCTTCCCCAAACTGCAACAACAATAGTAAAATAAATAATTAAATAAATAGGGATGGCGATGTGAGGTATATGGGTGTGCTAAGCATGATTGTTCTCTTCACTTAATTACTTTTATTAAAAATGTGCCTGCTAGAAATTGCCTGGTGTACAATATAGACATGGGCTGCTTTGCTCCTGTGATAATGAATAACATGCTGGGTGTTAAACTCGGTGCGATCATTGTCCTCAATATATTTTTCTTTTGATACCACAGCCCAACAGTTTACAAAATACATATATATTTTAAATTTCACAGACCACGAAGGCTGCCTCTCCATAATTCAGATCTTAGCTACCACACAGGCTCCTCCTACTGTTGTTCATATAAAGTGCAAGTTTAAACCAGCAACGCTTCAGCTAACCTATGATGTGCAGGAAAATAAAAGGGTATGTACACAAAACTCCTTCCTCAGGCAAAATGTCTTCTGTAGGCAATAAGTATTTTGTCTTCTACTGTAAGTGGCCTTTTTATATGATGCTCAGGAGGGACAGGCATCCCAACTGGGTATATGATTCCTAATTGCATTCCCTCCTCCCCCACAAATTTCTCTGCTACAGCTGAACAGATGTATATATATTTTTACATGGACTATAGCAAAGGTAACATCATGACTTAGAAATCTGTCATTGAACCTGCCTAAACCAGAGGAAGAAAGCACCACACCTTTGAAAACCAATGCCTTGAAGCAATAGCCACCTTTTTGCTTCTTTTTCTTTGCAATTTCTCTCAACGAAGCTGCCTCACAAGTGTTAGGGTTTGTTTAAACTGTTCCCAACCAAACCAGCACCTAAAATAGTTGCTTTCTGAGATTTGAATATATTGCTGGCAAGAAAATCAATTTCAAGTGATCAGATGTATAATATTCAGAGAGCTATTAACACGTTAAAAACCCCAATGGTAGTAAATTCCTGTAATAGGTCTAGACTGATATGAAAACTGCCTCCTGCAAGAGGCTTCTGCTGTGATTACCTTACAAAATATGAAAAAACAAAAAAATCCCACAAAAAATAACTTTTTCTGTGAGAAATAAAAAATAAATCCTAGTGCAAATATAAAGCTCTGTAAACCCGGTCCTATGAGAATCTATGGTTAGTAAATGGCAGTTAAAGCAGGTTTATCCTCTCACAGAGAGAGCTCACATCATAGTCTCCACAATGACATGAGTTGGCTTAATCAGTCCATTAGGAGTTCCACTGGGGCAGAACGAGGTGGTGCTTTCCATTTCTTTGGCCCACCGATTCACTTCCTTAGGGGCAGCCACTGCTTTTATTCTCTGAAAGGAGAAAGAGAAACAGCCACGGGTTAGAAAAATGGCCACATCACTTCTATGAGCGAGGCTAGAAAAGTGTGTTGGCATAAAACATAGTTTTCTCCAAATGCTCTTGAGCATCTATGAAGGGCTTAATCTTGCAGCTGCTTATCTGCAAGCATCGTGCTTACTGTCACGTGCAGCTCCAGTGACCCTATCAATTAATCTGGCTCACTGTCAGGGAGTCCACTTTCATCTTTACCATTAAACCCAGTATTTGAATTAGGCTAGGTCACTAGTAAATACCATACTAGCTCCAACCAGTAGTCCACTTAGTCCAGTATCCTGATGCCAAGAATGGCTGGTACCAGATGCTAACCAACTTGCACAATAGGGAACTGTCTTCCTTATCCCTTTCAATTTGTAGTCGGTGTATGCGCTGAAGCATATGGATATATATCCATCTAAAAATATTTTTATCCTGTCTACTTAACTATCTCTTTAGCCATGTAAAAGGCCAGTCTATTTTTGAGCCCTTGGCCTTAATTAGAGAATGGACTGGAGATCAGAGAAAAGGAGTGCTAGTAATTACCATCCTTAGAGATATTTGAGGATAAACTTGGCCACCAAATATTCAAATATGCTACGAGACTAATGGAAAAAGTACTATTGCTATGCAACAGTGTGGCCTACATGACCCAAAATGTCCTTTCCAACCTTAATAGTTTATTCAAGAAGGAGCACTAAGGCCTCATTGGATGGGAAGTCAAAGTATCTGACTAACCACAAGCTGGATTTCAGTGCTGTAGAGGCTCCTCCGATTCATGTGTTCTCTCTCAGTTTATTGAAAACAATCCTGCCTTTAAACAGGGTAGTTCATTGCCAAGCTGCGATCTTTCTTCTAGTTCTCAGTTCACAAAGCAGGAACTATATAGCATTTGACAAGTGGTTACCTCCTCCTTTTCCTAAGATGATCTTAAAAGGCATCCTACTTTTAGATCTCTTTCTGAATAGGTTGTGAGAACACCGGCAGGAAAATAAGACTTCCAACAAAATGTCCTAGCCAGCACTGAAAAAGACCATTAAAGCTTGGAGAACGCACAAATTCAAGTGCTCTGGGAAAGGCTATTTTCTTTACTGAAAAAAGCACAGTTTGACAAGCAGATGAAGAAATACTGTGAAGGGCGAATAGAAGAATGTATTTGACTTTGTCTTTGAGGTGCACTAAGCATGTATCTGCCAGCGGTAGAGCCAAGCCGTAAAGTTCAGATCTGAATCCAAATTTCCCCAAAGTTTGGGAGTATTTGCAAACAGTTTCATTTGGTTCATTGCAAAAAGAACACAGACATGGAAGGCAAGTAATCCCAGCTGATATTTTTTTGAGGCCCGAAGGCTTAGGTTTTAATCTAGTTAGGATTCATGTTTGCTGAAAGAACTGGGGAGCTGAAAAGTGCTTATTTATATTTGTTAAACTGAGGTGTTCAGCTTTGCCCTACCAAGAGTCACAATGGCAGCTTTCCAAGGGTTGTAATTATTTTGCATAACATGGAGCAGGCTGCAGCTGGCCTATCTTTTGTATGGAAAGCAGCTTCATGTCCCAGCATGCCATGCTCCATCTTTTCTCAAGCTGGAGAAGGTGGTGGCTAGCTTGCTGGGGTCTGTATTCTCCACTGGCAGATCTTCCATATTAAAGACATGGACAGGTGTGGGCCATATTGTACCTCTCCAGTGTGGCTTGCTTTATCCAGTGTACATTACAATAACTTACCTGAAGCCAAATCAACAAAGCAGGTACAAAGAGAGTGGCCCCCAAATTGCATGTGTACATTAACAAACACACAGACACACACACACACACACACAGACACACACACACACACACACACACAAAACCATCCACCCACCCACCCACCATTTGTGTGGTCATTCTTACCTCAATAAGTGAGCCATCCGACTGTACAATGCGAATGACCATCACCAATGGGATGCAGATCATGGAGGAAAGAGCAAGAAACCATCCCAGGCCGATTGACCAGTCAGGGTATATGTAAACTTTGTTGTAGGTCAGAGGGGTATACTTGACCAGAAAAAAGACAAAGCACGCCTGTGAGAAAGGGAAAACAAAACGAGAAGAAGGTTATAGAATAGCATTGTGGATCCACTGCAGTTTACACACGATATGGCGTCACTGGGACCCAGAAAAAGCAGCACCAGCCAACTTTGCTAAGCACTTTAAACCATGGGAAAAAACATTCTACACTGACAAGAGTGCTTTATATGTGCATATATCTGTAAAAAGCCAGGTAATAGATATGGCCCCAGTAGATAGCATTCAAACATGTAGCACTGTTCTTGCATTTTGTAGAACCGATAAGACTTGGGCATTGCAAATGAAGTTCTCTGTGCAGTTTTTTTACCTTGTTTCCTAACACTGACCAACTTGTCCTCCAGAATAAAGTTCCTTTATTTTAGTACTGGTTACTTTGCAAGGGAAAGATATAATGCTCTTCCCCCTTGCAAAATTAGGAAAACTACTTATTTCTGCTCTGCAAGCAACACAGACAGGTTTTGTGCTACAGTTTGTATGCTAGGTTCTTGGATGCTCTTTAAATCAAACAGACACTTAACACTGAAATAGATCGTCAGTAAGATCTGCACTGCATGGCATCCACATAGCACTGGATAACCTCCAGAGTCCTGTCCTATCGTGCAGTAATCTCAGTGTAATCCCAATAATGGAGTCTAAGCGGACAAGCTGTTCTTTTGTTGTTCCAAAGTCCTGGTCAGGATATTATTACAGTATTCTTACAGTATCGCCTCTCTTCTGAACTCTCATCTGTGTTCACTTTGAACAGTGAGCATGGTGTTAGCCAATACATATATGTTAGGTACTAGGCATGCTATATTATACACAGCATGGTCAGCTATGTTAACCAAACATATATGTTATGTAATGTATTTCCCACAATGCTGTTCACTTCTGTTCACTCATCTCAAGCTATATAACCCACAATATGCTGCAAAGTTGAAGTCAGCTTTGACACTGGAAATTATGAAGGGACTGTGACTTGGAGCTGGGTCAAGTGGGCGACAGCAAAACAGTCTAGCAGTCAGAAAGACAGAGAGGGAGACGACTTATCAGACACCTAGACTCAACAAGTACCTAGACTCAACCACTTGCTTTGACAGTAATGAGGTTTTACATTGGACATATGATTCTGCTGTGTTGCATTAACATGCATCAGTGAAAAGGGAAATATTTTGTGTGCGTGGGTGGGTGCGCGCGCATGAAAATAGGAAATATGAATATGAGAGGACTTGATTTTCTCCAGCCACTGCCTTCTGCTGTGTTGAGGCCATGTGCTACAACTGTCCACCTCAAACTGTCAATATTTACATAGCACAGGCGTTAAAACTTCCAACATCTTCATCAAGACTAGCTGACACTGGTCCACTATAGCTGGGGTTGGTAGCATTGGCTATGCTTAAGGTTGCTCAGTACTTCCCAGTATAAGATCCTGTGTTCGGCTGTTTTATAACTTTACCAAACTTTAACCATTTGGGCTGAAGTTTTCCATGCTGTCTGCCTAAGGCTGATTGATAGATAAACTGATTGATTGGAAAATGTCAGCCAAAATGGTTCAGTCATTTCTGAAGACCAGGCTAGAGAAAAATATATTGTTTTGCCCATTTTAAAAAATTCTTGCGCTCTTTTCTTTGAAATGCTCTAATGCCCCCTGCATACTTTGGTGTAAGGACTTGGCATTTGGCAGGAGAATGACCTTTGTTTCAGAGCAGACTTTTACCATCCCTATGAAAATCCACCAAATTTGGTCAAATTATAAATAAGCCTTTGAAAAATCATAGTTCACACACGCTCGGTAGAGACTTGCTAGAGCTCAGCACTGAACTCTCCAATGATTCCATCTTCACTGAGCACGCTCAAGCCTCTCACAGGTCTCCGTGCTGACCATACTGTGCATGCACCATCCATACAGAGCATGAGCAGGCACCACAAAGTAGAACAGGGAACTTCTTTCTCCTAGTCTCTCTGTGCCTCCCCCCAGCCCGCTGGTCCTCAGGCAATGTGGAGGATGAAGCTGTACAGAAAGGACAACGTTGGAGGGAAAAAGTGGACTTTGAGACCCGAAGCCTTGTGAGACAGGAAGTAGAGGGGGGAGAGGAACTGTACCTGGGAGATGGAGGAGACGACTGGGACTTGGAGCTGAGAGGAGACTAGGACTGGCTGGGTCAGGAGCCCAGGACGTGGAGCCAGTGGGGGAGGCTCGGTATGGCTGGGTTGGCAGGCTGGTACTGGGAACCAATGAGGGAAACAGGGTGGGGTAGGGTTGGGAGCCTACCTGAGCTGGCTCACGGAGAACACTGAAACTGGACAAGGAGCTATGGGGGAGGACGGAATGGACAAGGCAATCTTGCACAGGCAACCTTAATTCTGGCATTTTCTAACTTCTGAATGCTTGACTTTGCAACATAGCTATTTGTGTTATCTATGATACTGAATGAGAAACAGAGCGTTTCCAACCTACGTATACCCCTTTCAGTTTGGTACCTGTACACAGTGACCCTCTGGGAAGTTCCCCCTTACAGGACAAAAAAACCAGGAAAAAGGTTGGAAGGAGAAACGTGCAAGATGAAAAATAGTGTGATTCTGTACTTACCACACAAAGCAATGGTGTGATTACAAGCCAGCTCCATTTCATCCAGGGACCAGGTCTGTATCCAATCATATCTTCAATGGCATCGTAAATATTATCAGCGCCTGGAATACATAGTCACTTGGTGATTTGGTGAAGAAAAAAGCAGTATCAGGAGCCTGTATGTGAAAGCCACGTAGTGTGGGACATCAATAACCAAGTGGCAATGCACTACTACAGGAGTGGGCAAACTACAGCCCATGGGCCACATCCGGCCCATGGGACCATCCTGTGTTGCCTGCTGAGCTCTCGGCTGGGTAGGTGAGCCCTGGCCCTTCCCCTGCTGTCCCCACTCTCCCGCAGCCACAATGCTAGCGCTCCAGCCTGCTGCTCCTGCCGGGGAGCGTTGCAACAGCGTGACAGGCTCCGGCAAGTGTGCTGGGGGATTGGATAAGGCAAGGGGTCACGGGGGGCAGTCAGGGAGCAGGGGGGCAGTTGGATGGGGTGGAGACTCGGGGGGAGGGTGGGGAGGCGAGGGGGACCGTCAGGGTTCCGGGGGCTGATTGGGGCGGGAGTGTGGATATGTGTCAGGGTGGTCAGGAGTGGTTGGATAGGGCGTGGGAGTCCCGGGGGAGGGGCTGTCAGGGAGCAGGGGTGTGGAGAGAGGTCACAGCAATCAGGGGACAAAGAGTAAGGGGGGCTGAGTAGGAGGTCAGGTCTTGGGGGGGGTTGGGGGTGGGATCACTAGAGGGGGCAGTCAGGGGACAAGGAGCAGAGGGGCTTAGATAGGGAGGTGGGGTCCCGGAGGTGGGGAGGTCTCTGGAGGGGGAAGTCAGGGGACATGGAGCAGGGGGGCATTGGATAGATCGGAGATTCTGAGGGGGATAGCCAGGGCGGGAAGTGGGAATGGGTGGATGGGGTGGGGGCCATACTATTTGGGGAGGCACAGCCTTCCCTACCTGGCCCTCCATATCATTTTACAATCCCATGTGGCCCTCGGGCCAAATAGTTTGCACACCCCTGCACTACTACAACTGCACAGTTGGGGCTGAGAAAGAGCTGAAAGTGAACAATTCTTATTATTGACTTATGATAAGATTCATATTAGGCCTAAGGACCCTTACTTACCATAAACCCAGGCTACAGCAACACATTCAAAGAATGCAACCCACAAAAGGCATACACCACTAGCTGCATAGTAGTCAAAGAGTTGAAACACATACATGCCACCCTGTAAAAGAGATATACAAAAGGGTTAGGATCCGTCACTAAAACCATGAGTGCTGTATACTCAATTCCAAATAAAATATTTTATGAACAGAAAACCATGCTGCACCAAATTCGTCACTGTTTATAAAAAGTAAAATGCTACCAAAACATCTTACTGCTTTTTAGCGAGTACAAATGTCAATCAACTATTAAAGGTAAGTACTTAGCATTAACTTCCCTAAAAGAGATGCTTCTTTATCACTGAAAGCATTTGAAAGCAGATTATTGATCAAAATTAAACCACTTAATATAACCGACTGAGACACTTGAGTCTTTCCTTCTTAAAGATATTTTTGTATGGGCATTTATAGAAACATATGATAGAAAGAAATAATTGGTCTTTAACATAAACTCCTCTAATGAGACTAAAGTCATCTCACTAGGAGGTATTCCATTTGAGAGTCTAATGGAAAGATATCTTCTCAGCATGACCTCTCTTGCTCTCTCTATTACTTTTAAATATTACCTAGATATGTCCAGCCTCATTGCCACATATTGCTCTAAATATGCTGAACTGTATTTCAATAGGGATGTAATTTTCTTCACTCCTTATGTTAGTTTCACACAAACATTTCTGGACAAATTGTCAGTTATGGACATTATTTTAATTCCTACAGAGATCCCTCAGATTTTGTTTAAGTCTCTTCTCCAAAAGAAGGTTTGTGTTATTTTTAAGATAAATATCACAATAGTGCACTTATTGGAACAGATTCTAGGCTTGCTTATACCAAGTTAAATCCAGAGTAACTTCTCCGATTCAAATCTCTGTAACCAAAATCAGAACCTACTTCACTGAATATACTAGATGGAAGCTGTACCCCAAACACATCATGCTAGATTTGCGTTTAACAATCTCAACCTGTTTTACCTTTTAAGGGTTTGGGCCAGCTTTCTGGCATTTTTACTCATATTGCACAGTACCTTAGACACCACAATTGAAATTACTGAGATTCCTTGTGGAGGAAGTTGAGTAATGGTATCCGAATCTGCCCCACAGTAAAAATAGTAATATCTTACACTAATAAGGAAAACTTCAAGGAGCTCAGAGTGCTACAAACCTGACTCAAATTTTCCCTTGGCCACACACAGTAATGTGCGTGTACTTTGCAGAGATCTGATTTAGATACACAAATCCCACTACTGAATTGCAGCTCCACTGTGGTGAAAGTCAGGAGCTATTCAACTCGACCGAACAACACTAGTCAACAGTTTAGGTCAAGAGATGAAAAATTCTACCATATTCAGTTAAAACCGTAGAGGAAATTTATCTGTGCACAATGTAGTTACCCAGCCAAATTGCTACTCTGTCAAAGTGAAATATACAGCATAATAAACAAATTACTTTAGTGCAGATGAGTGAATTTATTTGGAGTTATTAAAATTATACATATGTGTTAAAAGTTTCAGAATCAGAAATAAGATGCAAAGCTCTTTAAAGTAATCTTTGGTTTAAGCCCCTTTCTGTCATTCTTTTTGCATTATGAACGATGTGATTAATTTTCAAGCTTTTGTTTTGAAAAGATTTTCACTCCCACTGTTCTTCTGCACCTATCTGGCTAAGAAGCAGCTATAAACTAGGTTATACGGAGTGACAGTCAGATTTTCCATCTTTTTTTTTTAAAACGTTCAGACTAGATATGTCATATTGATGAGAAGATACTTTATTTTTTGACCTGCAATGAGGCATCATTTGCTAGCACAGTGTTTCTATACTGTGACCCCATTTTATAACAGAAAAAAGTTTTGGGACCCTCATCCTATGTAGCCATAAAGAAAGGAAAGGTAGTCATATATCCCTGTAACTGTTTATGACATCTCCCTTCCTCCAGTTAAGAAATAATGGACTGGGTGTCAGAAGTCCTGGATTCTATTTCATTTCACTGTGCCTCTCTTTCCCCATCTGTAGAATGGGCATAAAGATATCTACCTCCCTTTCAAAGCACTTTGAGATCTAGAGATCAAAGGTGCTATGTAGGAGTTAAGTTGTGGTGTTCTTCCAAGTGGTTAGCTTTATGCCACCTGATTCAAAATGTCAATGAGAATACATGCTGTTTGTAAAATAAATAAATAAAATTAAATAAAGCTCTCCATCACCAGTGTTACTTACCTCAGTAACCATAGTTAGTCCCAGAAGATAGCTAAGGGAACAGACTATAGCAATGAAGATTTCCCGTCGGTAACCCTTCCTTAGGAAGGATGGGTACAGATCAACTAATGATGTGATCTGTCCTTCAACTTCAACAAACTAAAGGGAGAAAAAAACAAACTGAAATATACACAGCATACATTTCATTCTCATTTGTCTTAATTGAACACCCACTAGAAGCTCTGTATTTACATACTACGGAACTATATAGTACTTTGAATAATCAAATAACAATCCTTTTCCTTGTAGCCTCAAGGTTAAAATGCATGTGTCATTTTCTTTAGTTTGGAAGAAACTTTCAGAATTGAAGTCAGTTTCCTAGCATACTTATAAAACACTGGGTTTTTTGAATAAACATAAGCTATAAGGATAAAGGAAATGAATGTGATGAGAGGAAAATCCTCATGTGGCTTTTATGTTGTAGATGTTTCAGATGAACAAAAAGTGCATGTTAGAAAAGAGGTAGAGAAAAATACTCGAAAAGCTAAACCTCCTAAACTGTGGCAGCATCTCTCAATCTCTGTCTTCATTTGATGTGCTGGTGAAATTTATATACACAACATAGTTAAAGTACATAATCTGGGCCATTTTTTTTTTTTCAGTTATACCGGTGAAAATTCATTCAATATAATACAGCCCTACAAATTTTTTCTCTCCACAAAACCCCACTTTGTTTCATCCCCCTATTGCATCTTGTCATAAACTTAGGTCCCGCTCCTGCAAAAATTTGTGCAGATATTTACACACTGTAAATAGAGCAGTTATTCAGTAAAAGCATACGGGTAAGGTTAAGAGTCTGTCCCGGGTATTTTTAGTAAACTAAAGGGAAAGGCCACGGGCAATAAACAAAAATTCACAGAAGCCCACGACCTGCCTTTTTCTAAAAATACCCTGGGACGAGAGTGGGCAAACAGAGCACTTCCAGGGATGCACACGCTCCAGTCCCGCCACTGCTCCTGCGGCTGGAGCTGACCCCTGCTGTTCCAGCCCCGGGGGCTGACCCAACCCTGGCCGCTGCTCAGGCAGTGAGCCGCTGGTGAGCGGTTCGACAACCCCAGGGCTGACTGCTGGTCACCTGTTCAGCGGCCCCAGAGCTGACCTTGGTCGCTGTACAAACATAATACTTTGGCCTGCCTTCAGTGCAGGGGATTGGACTAGAAGACCTCTTGCAGTCCCTTCCAGTCCTACAATTCTATCAGTCTTTACATATGTTTATAAAACTCGTGGCATAATAGGGCCACCTGGTTTGTGACTGAGACCTTAGGTGCTTCTCTAATAGCTGTAAGGATATAGCCACGTTACAGGGGGTAGGTAAAATCTTCTCACTTGCAACATAAACCGAAATCCTTAGCAGCTCAGCTAATATCTTCCTTTGTCTAATTCAGCATCACAGAACAGTTTTTATTTTTTAAAAATTATCTGTACATCCTACAGTTGTCCAAATAAAACAAATCCAGATTTGGGGAAAGGGCTCTAATTTACTGACAGCAAGAAGAATTTCATGTATAGGGAAAGGGACCATTTAATGGTGCACAAACAAATCTAATAGAAACAAAGAAATCAGGATCACCAAATCCTGCTCTCATATCTGGCACAATCCAAAGCCCACTGCAGATAGCAGGAGCCTTTTCATTGACTTCCATGAGCTTTGGCTCAGGCCCTTATAATGGTGACTTCATTGAGCTGCATTGATGTTACTGAGGGCAGTTTCTCCCCATTAAGTTGTCGTAAGTAAATGGTTCATCCCACAGTCAGTGACATGTCGCAGCGAGTTCATGAAGTAGCATATTCTGGCATATATAAATCATCCTATTCTTTGTATTAATATACTTACTATGTCCAGAAACTCCCTTTAAACACATTGTAGTCTGTACCCTTCACTGATAAGGGATAGCAGCTATATTATTGGACCATCTAGCTTCCAGTGGTTAATACTGAACACTTGGTTGAACTCGCATTTTAAAGTCTTATGTAAAACTGTCGGCTGGATTTGATCTTAAGATGCTCTGGCATTCCAAAACCCTGCTTGGCTGAACTCCAAAAGTGGGGAGCAGAGGAAGAGGAAATTAAGCGCTCCAATTAGTTTCAACTATTTTACACAGTGAGGGGCTACTTAAAATTACCAGACAGCTTAAAATTTGTATTTGCACTTGGTTGTAGAGTGCTGGGCATTGTAAAAAATTCAGTTTGGAAGGGACTGAAAGTCACTTAGTAGAGTTCAAAGATTAAGCAGTAAAGAGCGATTTAGAACAAATGCCACACTTTATAAATTGGAGAGATTAAGTGGGTAACTACTGGGAAAAATCCACTTATGAATCTCTCCTGATATAAGACAGGATGAGAGTTCAATAAACACATTGCCTTTGTTGAGTGAATTTTTATAACGTTAGAATTACTTTACCACTGGAATGTAAAAAGTTGCCTGTCACTCTGAAACCTTGGGCAATCTCAGTTTATAGTTACTGCGTAATCCTTGGTTGCCTCTGTTTGCTTGTGACTATCTAGAAATGATTAACAGATTCCTTTGTGGTATTTATGCTGATATTTCTGTGAAAAAACTCCTCTTTGAACAGCACCACACTACCACAAACTAGGTACTTTGTAGTTCACACCAGCAGTGTACACAAGGAGCAGTTACAGTGCAACATTTTGGTGCGGTCTGCAATTCACTCCCACATAATCCATAAGCCCTGCCATGATCAGAAGCCTCAGTGCCAATTGATTTCAATGGCACCGAGCACCTTGCAGGCACAAGCCCCAGCTGTTCTTTACTTTTGTGATGAGTATCTCTCCTTCACCACACTCAGACAATGCTGCACACAAACCACAAATAGTGGTGTGTTGTGGGGCAGCATTTGGTGCATCGCTCTACCTGTTGGACTCCCCAGGTCCCGACAGCAAAACCTTAATGCACAAGATCATGCTGACCCTGCCTTCTAGGGTGACCAGATGTCCCGATTTTGTAGGGACAGTCCCAATTTTTGGGTCTTTTTCTTATATAGGTTCCTATTACCTCCCACACCCTGCCCTGCTTTTTCACACTGGCTGTCTGGTCAGCCTGTTGGCATCAGTAACTTATTCATTGTCTCCATGTCTGGACTAACGCATCTTCTCCATTCAAACGCATGGGTTCCGCAACACAGACAACTTCATTTAAGCAGCCTTATTGGTATTTTATTTTTATTTTTAATCGACCCATTTATAATGGGGGTTGCCATTGCTGGCATCATGGAGACAAGTAAGACATATATGTCCATTACCATGGTTACTAACCTGGCTATCCAGTCCAAGCAACAGAAGCATAACAAAGAAAAGGATAGCCCAAACTGTAGGCACCGGCATCATGGACACAGCTTTTGGGTATGCAATGAAGGCCAGGCCTGGACCTAGAGGTGGAGAAAGAGAAAATAGGAAGGGGGGAAAGGGAATGGAGATAATAAGTACTCAGCTTGTGTCTAGAGGTAGCTACACACCAATGCAGGGATGCCTGGTTCCTTTCAGATAAACCCAAACTCAGCTGGAAATACCAGAAGTGAAACTGTTTGGATCTTTCATCTGACAAAGAAGCACGCATGACTACAGCAGAAACCCCAAGGTCATCGCTAACCGACCACCAGTTTTAACATCTGTCTCAAACATGCCAGTAATGGATCACTTCCTGCACCAGCCATTTAGGAGGTGTAACAGGAATGAAGGCAACTGCCCCATAAAATGAAGGAATCCTGTTTCTAGCACACATGATCTCTATTTCAGTGGAGAGGGAGTGGGGGAAACAAGAGGGAATCTGCTCCAAATACTCTCCTGAAGCTTCAATGCTGCAGACAACTCAACCTATCCTTCTGAAAACACAAATCTCTCATATACCTTCCTGCCAGGTTTTGATTTACACTCCAATAGCCAAGCTCCTTAGCTGCTGTGAACCACCATTGAAATCAATAGCGCTGCTCCTGTTTACACCAGCTGTGGCTTTGGGCCTATTGAGTTCTCAAAAGTGTTCCCTGCTGTATGGAAATTAGACTAATAACGCTGATACTACTAACGCGCCAGCTTAGTCAGATTCTCCTATACCTCTAGGCTTCCTAAGTCATGCCATAGCAAATCTGGGTACTGCCAACATCAGGCACAGCTACTAGATCAACGAACCATGCTGTACACACCAAAAGCCAGGAACTAAAACCTTGGTCCTTCTGCTCCAAAATCAAAGGCTTCTAAAACTTAAGCTACAGGAGCTCCCCCATAGCTAGGAGTAACAGAATGTGCCTTATCTTCACTGTGGCTCAGCTAATAGAGGGCTCACTCACACCCACCACACACAGAGCATCGGCGCACTGTACTTCTAAGTTGTTTTTCACAGAAGTTCTCACCTGGTGTCACACAGTTTTCAAGCATCACTTAGTTATACATCATGAGAACTTTTGGAAAGTGAGTAGGCCATCTCTGATTGGGCGACAGGGGCAGTAGGAATCTGACATTTGCTATTAGTTTAAAAGTGACTTTGTAATTTTTACAGAGTGGGAAAATCTTGCAAGGACAGATATACGTGCACATTAAAATCTGGATTTTTTTGTTTGTTTGTTTCCAAAGAAGGTGACTTGGAGGGTTCACATCTTCCAGGGGGTTGGTGAGAAGATTCAAATTAAACTTGTTTGTCAGTAGGGAAGATTAAAGTCCGGTAAATCACAGGAGCAGAATTCTCTTGCTTAATCTGCATGGAGACTTGCTACTGATGCTCTTCCTAACTCCCACGTTTCCTTTCCAACAAGAAAGATGGAGAAAGGAGCAAGGGAAAGAAAATATGAGAGGAGGAGGATGACATTTCTAAATTAAAAGAAAAATTTAAGTAATTTAAATAGAAATAAATACAAATTAGCCAGAAATTGATTGATTAATTTTATTTCATTAATTTTTAAAAAGAAACATGTCTATGGTTTTGTGACGGAAAGCGCGCACACACAAAATTGGCTGAGTTGCTAAAATTTCTGGGGTTCTGCTTTTCCCTCAATCCCTGGACATCAAGTCGTCTCTCAGTAAAAACTGAATTCCCATTTGTAGCCAGTCTGCGCAAATGATGAGACAGATGTAAAACTGCTATTTCTCTCTAAAACTCACTGCAAGTGTGTGTTTGTGTATGTTAATTTCTGATGACAAGTGCTCTATGCTCTATGTGTATTTTTCTGTGAAAGCAAATGTTGAACTTTAAAGACAGAAGTCCACGTAAAATAACATAACAGTTCTGGCATCCTTTCAGTTTAATGTAAATCATTGAAAACTGTATTTAATATGGAGCGCCATTCCACTGAATAATTATCTTGTTAAAACGCACTGTGCTTGTGATTGTTGTTGTTGTTAAAAGCTTATTAGAACAATAATAACCGTAGTCTATTTGTTGGCCACTCGCTGATTAAATGAAATACTATGGCTGGAATTGTACCCAGTTGGCAGAAGGAACTGTGGATGGTAGACAGATTGAAACAATATAAAATATGGAGGCCAAACCTTTTTCATCAGCTGAGAGACACGATAGTCAGATCTGATTAATATGAATCAGTTTGCAAAAGGTGTTAAAACAAAGGAAGTCTTGCAATGGCTTTATCACTGGTACATACTGTACATGCACTATATCTTTCATCCAGCCAGGCACGCAGACAAATCCAGCACAGATTAGCCAGGCCTCACTGTGCTTCTTTTGTTCTCACATTGCATTTCTTAGGTTAAAAAAAAGTAACTGCAACAAAGCTTTTAGGCCTTTTTATTTATGTAATGTAATTGGAAAAATAAAGGAGAAAAATGAACTTAAAAAAATCAGGCAGTATGCCAATCTGGGGTGAGGGATGGGGGGAGAGACAGACCAGATTCAATCCTTGTGTAACTCCACTAAAATCTATGAGTCCACTCTGCCCAATGAAAGAGAGGAGTAACTCCCAGTGTCTTCAGATCTTCATTACTAATATCCTACCAAGGGAGAATTCAGCTCAAGACCATTACGAAAGGGGTGAATTTGGCAGGGGTGTAACTACACAACAGTGTGATGCTAGGGTTCTGCTGTCGGTGAACTAGATTGTGCCTAAATCACAAGACTAATCCACTGAAGTCAATAGAACCACAGGTGTCAGTAAGGCAAGTGGGAGGATACAGAATGGAGGAGTCATCTGGTTGCTCACTACTTCCTATGTAAAAAGCTTCCAAGCCGCAAAATCAAATTACAGGCACTCATTACTCCCTCTTTTCTTTTCCTACTTGGAAGAACAGTCCTGGATTTGCATACTGGCAAAATAATGGTTAAAAAAAGGGGGAAGACAGGGGTGGAGGAAGGATATCTGGAGAAAATACAAATCTATTTAACTTTCTCTTTGCTGGTAAATGGTTTCAGGTTGCCCTCACTAGAAAGTGAAGTCGCCTCTTTGACATAGAACAGGTAGCGCAGGGGCAGCAGCAGTACAAGTTTCTCCCACAACTCCTGCCAATGGGCTTCTACCATGAACTGAAGGAACCACCTCTTTCGAATGAGAGGGGTAAAGCACTCTCCCAGGTTTATTCAATTCTTGGCCTCTCGGCTTAGAATGGCAACAATTATACCAACTGGTACCAGTTTCGAGGGCGGTTTATTGTGATTTGGATACCTGTCCATTAGAAATTAGCCTAAAACCACTACATGTATACACTGGGTAATCCACTGAATAGTCATAAGATGGCTACAAATCGTGGCCACCACCAACCTGGGCTGAAATCAGACAAACTAAACTATGCACCAAAATAAAGGATTCAAGTCCAGTGTCTAAAACTGATCAGTGCCGCCACTTTAAAAATATCAGGTATCAGGGACAAAGGTGTCCAGTTAGAAATGGATTATATCTTTTATTTTGGGTCAATTAGAGTACATTTTGAATAAAAGATTTTTTTTAAAAAAAATCTGAATAGAAAAAATGCCAAATATGCAAAATTTCTTAGACTGCGTCTGAAATGAGTGCTGAGCTGGCTAGGGTGTATTCACCAGGATTATTCCCTTAGGTTATTTCTATACGCAAGTAAAGCAATTAGTGTCTGAACAAAATTATCTTTATGGGCCAGACCCTCAGCTGGTGTAAAATGGCATTTGCTCCATTGATTTCAATAGAGCTATGCTGATTTACATCAACTGAGAATCTAATAATGTTCCCAATTTCTTAATGAGTCTTTGTGATTCTTAAAGATCTAGCTCCAGGAATCAATATAATTACAGGAGAATCTCAGTTTTCATTTAGGGAAAAAAAAAAAAAAAAGATTCGTCTCCTTGGTGACAAAAAATAGCTGAAAAACGTGACCCTACAGTGAAAGAGTGAACCCTAAAGACTCAAAAAATCAGAAGAAAAAGAAAAAGCACCCAAAATCTATTGACAAAGAGTCCTGTGGCACCTTAAAGACTAACTGAAGTATTAGAGCATAAGCTTTCGTGGGCTAATACCCACTTCGTCGGATGTGCAT
>ML677372.1:10352141-10483624 GCA_007922305.1 Dermatemys mawii | reverse complement strand
CATCCGACGAAGTGGGTATTAGCCCACGAAAGCTTATGCTCTAATACTTCAGTTAGTCTTTAAGGTGCCACAGGACTCTTTGTCACTTCTGCAATTCCAGACTAACACAGCTACCTCTCTGATTCCCAAAATCTATTATTAGTCTTTTTAATCTCATGATTGTTAAGCCAATCTCATGATTTTGGGGGCCTGACTAGGGTTTTTGAACACTTGTGGTTGGCAATACTGATCTAGCCTGGTATAATTGTTCACCATCATTATGACAGCTTAAAAGTACCACTCCTGCTCACAAGGCCTATACAGTGTGTCCAGGGGAAAGATGTAGTCTACCTTGTTCAGTGTATATTCACAAGCTAGATGTACCCTCACTCTGATACATGTGTATAGCTGAATAGTAATGGGAATAATTACATGCAAAAACAAGGGAAAATATGTCCCTGTAAACAGTTTCAAAATGCACATGGCACGAACAGTATCAGCTTCGCCTTGGAGCTAGATTAAAATGTAGCATTGCAAGAGTTGGTGCCATGGTGGAAGGGATTTTCCAAAGAAGCCTACGGGGTTTAGGTGTCGAACTTCCTTTGCCTTTCAATGGGATTTGGGCAGACAGTTCCCTTATGTCCCATTGAAAGTGCCAGACTTTATTCCTACGGCATTTCTCACGCGGGGGCAATCATAGCTACAACAACAAGACGGTTGGTGTAGATTTACAAAACGGACTGACATGTCTGGACTTGAGACAACAATGTGTGTGGTCCTTTTAACGCATCTGAGCTAAACTTTATTAACGTGCTTTGGAAAAATGTGTTCAAACTGCCACACTAATCAAGGTAAAGTAAGTCCTATGTTAATCAGCTACCAACTACTGTCCTAAAAGAAAACGAGACTAACACGTGCGCATTTAATTATTGTTCTGATACTTGTGGGAATTTCTTTTTTGTTTTTATTTTATTTTGTTTGGCTGACTTAGTCTGCAGTACTTTGCTCAAACACTAGGTGGCAGTGCCCACCACCACTGCCACCAATACCATCGTACCTGACTCTGCCACATCAGCAATGTTCACCCCTTGCTCTTGTGCCATGAAGCCCAGGACGGAAAAAATTGCGAAGCCAGACACAAAACTGGTACCACTGTTCAGGCATCCCAGCAGCAAACAGTCCCTAAGTCACACATATGTCATGGAGCAAGTTAATTCAAAAAAAAAACTGAACCCATTGTCCGTACTTATTTACATCATTTAGCTAAGACACTAAACCCCCTTGGTTAGAAACTTGCCTGTAGCAGTTGTATTTATACTTGTTGTAGCTTCCCAGGGATGTCATTGCTCCTAAGCAGATTGCATACGAGAAGAAGATTTGTGTCCCAGCATCTATCCAGACCTAAAAGAAAAGATGGAAGAAAGCATCATTAATGTAGGAAATCCCTAGAGCAGGGTGCATCACAGTCAGTCTGTCATTCACGCTATGCAACAACAAAAATTGCTTCCACTGAGACAGACACTGGGGCAAAGGAGGAGAAAAAAGAGAGCACCTCATTTTCAAATGACCACATTGTAGGGAAAAAGAAATCATTAGCATCAGAGTCCACTTGAAAACGTCAGCGCTCCATCATCAATTCAAACATCCCTGCCTGAAAGATGGCCGGTCTATAGTTCTAGTTTGTCTGCCATTCAACCGATCCTTTCCTTATTGCATAACAACTAATGCTTTCCTAAGAGAAGGGGCAACACAGAGGCAGCTATAGAGTCCTGTATACACTCGGACCTGAGGCGGTTTAGTTAGAACCAGTCTATAGAGTCACTGGACTGCAAACATGAACACCTATGGCCCCATGCTGCTGCCCCAACCATACCTTTCAACCATAGGTGGCACAAGGACAAACACTGCAGTTGAAGAACGGACACAAGCATAACACAATGCATTTCTTTAACATAAATAATACCATTACTAACCTCAGTTCATGACTCACCATCCTGAAGGTATTAGTACAATAACATACAGTATCATTATAGTGAGAAACTCCAGCTTAATATATCTGTGGTAACCCCTCCATCTATTCCTGACCATTCACAGTCATGTACTTCTCTCTACTAACACTGGACAAACGTAACGGGAATCATCCAGAGGGGTGTGAATGGGGGGAAAGCAGCAGCTTTGCAGCATAACTACCATTGTCAGCGTCATCCACCTGAAAACACACAGGGATCTCCTAGTGAAGGAAGATTGAGCCTTTTCAATGTGGAGTCCATGATAACTTACCCCTGGAGAGAGCTATGCCGTCATTGAAGAGGGGGCCTGGGAGTTAAACAGAATCTGAATCCTTCCTGTGTGGTCAGTCCTCATGTCTTAGATCATGAAGCTTACGGCTAATAACTCACAACAATTACATCCTACCAGGGACGGAGGTAAATGCATGTTTGAATGGCTGGTCTAACGGAGGCAAAATCACAGAGACTGCTGCATTTGGCTAAGTTTCTTTCAAGGACACTTTAGTTGCTTACTTACAGGGCCCAAATCCCCTTGGTATTTTGATTTTTTATCAGATAATCATTAGAAATGAAACAACAAAGAAAGGCATTTTCCCCCTATCATGCCTATAGCCATCACTTTAAAAAAAACACTGTTATCCTTTGCATTTGTTTTTTGCTGTTGGTTAGAGAGTTTTGCATTTCCCACATGATCACTGTTGAGCAAAGAGCTAGTGGTCAGACTTTCACACATTGCTACATCAGTACCATGGAAAGGAACAGTCTTTTCCTTTCCCAGTTGTAGCTTATAGAGGAAAAAAACCACACAACTCCTCCTACCCAGTGCCAAGCAGTCGTCTTCCATGCACTCTCCCATGTGTTCACATGAGAAAACAAATTTCTCGCATGTTTGCAGTGGTTTTCATTTTTCCACTACCCTGGTCACTTCTTTCCCCAATGTCCTGCTCCTGAGAGATGGTGGCAGAATGAAACACATACTCACAATTGCTCCTTGGTGTCCCATCTGCCACGCTCATATTTCTCTCCTTTCTTTCAACTCCCTTCGAAAATAAAGACTATCCTTCTAAAAAAAACGTATCTCCCTTACCTTGTCCAGAGCCTAATACCAACAAGAAAGCTGAGATTCTATAACTGGACAGAGTCTACAGCCTCAGAGTCCTTTGACACAAAAATACACACATGGAAAGATGCATTAACACATTTAACAATGACCTTTTCAACCAGATACAATGGAAAAATACAACCCAGTTTTAATGTCCATGCTATATTTGGACTGATAAAGATCATGGAAAAAATCTACTGTTGTTGCACCACCACCCACCTCCAATTGTCCCTCTTGTTTCAGAGCATGGGAAACCTCCCTGCTCCTACTTACTAGTCCCATACCTGTGGATCTGCTAACCGTGATACATCAGGGTAAAGGTAAAATTTGATGCCCTCTGCAGCTCCAGGCAGGGTGACACCACGGATTAACAGCACAATAAGCATGACAAACGGGAATGTAGCGGTGATGTACACAACCTGCCAAAACAAAGTGACAATCTGTATAGTCGTTGACAATTAATTTAGAAACAAAATATATAACCAGTGTCCTTTCGACCCAGAACTGAAACTGACAGAGATCCAGGGATCTGAATTCAAATCCTCCCGGCATTTCAAGAGGCTCAGATTTGAGTTTCTGATCGTTAAAGCACATTTTTAGTTAATCCTCTCTTCCGTTCTCAACTGTCCTCTTGGCTTGTAGTGTTCAACTGGTGCCTTGAGTTCCTCCAGTCTTTGAGCTATGCAAAGATAACAGTCTGGCCTGATCTGTCTCCACGAAGTGGCTATCTCCAGACAAAGATGATGCTGGAACAGGGTGGTCTGTCCCTTTAAGGACCACAGAGCCTGAAGCTGGCCTGCTCTATTTTGAGACAGTGCCTGTCTTTAAAGGAGCTGTTCCTGCCTGGGAGAGGGACTTGCCCGACCCAGCTGGGAAGAGGTCAAGTGGATCTGTGGTGGGCCCTGGAGCAAGACTTGGAGACACAAGGGGACAGGCCTCTGAACCCTGGAAGCAGGCTGTGATCAGGGGAATAGCTTTCTTTTAGGGCAGGTCTACATTATGGCAGGGATCGATGCTGTGAGATCGATCTGTCGAGGGTTGACTTATCACATCTAGTCTAGACATGATAAATTGATCCCTGAGTGGTCTCCCGTCCACTCTGGTACTACGCCACAAGAGGCACAGGCAGAGTCAATGGAGGAGTGGCAGCAGTCAACTCAGCGCCATGAAGACACCGCGGTAAGTCGATCTAAGTACGTCGACTTCAGCTACGCTATTCTCGTAGCTGAAGTTGCGTATCTTAGATCGATTCCCCCTCCCAGTGTAGACCAGGGCTTAGTGTTAATGAGTTATTTGTCTGAGGAATAAGCTACCCTGCAGGAAGGGCCTGAACACATTTGGGTGAGCATCCTTCCTTGGCTGGGGATACTGGTCAGCAGCCTATAGCTGTAAAGGCCTTTTCTGCTAACTTCACACTAGTCACAATTTTCAATTTGCCCCCTGCCACCTTCTCTTCTCAAAGGCTCGCTTTTGGCAGTGAAGAGTAACAGCCTTACAAAGGGTCACTAATGGGTCACATCAAGCTTCTTTTGAACCTTCCAGCAGAGGATCTCCGAGTGCTTTACAAAAATAAGTGAATTCAGCCCTCTTGTAAGGTAGGTAAGAATTATTTTTCAGATAGGGATGCCGTGGCCTAGTGAGACAAAGAGACTTACCCAAGGTCTCTCAGTCAGCAGCAGAACCAGGAAATGAACTTCCCAGATACCTGCTCCAACCACTCTCCTAACCCACTGCCTCTGACGGGTTCTGGGGAGCAACTAAAGCATCGTCCACCTATTCCTCTAACTCCTGGGAGTCTGAATGTATGAGCTGTTACAGGCATGGGAACTTGGGATGTGGGGCGTTCTGTAGCACCCCCAGGTTTTACACAAGGTCCCAGCTGCCGGCCCTGCATCTGGGGTCCTGGCTGTTGCCCCCCGTGATCTGGGGTTCCAGCTGCTGGCCCCACGCCCAGAGCTGAATCTCCTATATTGCTATGCACTTGCTACTGCTAATCTATCAGACCAATATACACGTCTCTCATGATACAGGTGTTGCCATGTATCTTGCTAACAGGGGAGGCAGCTTAGATACACATGCAGGGACCAGCGAAGGCCATGAGCACTGAAGCTTTGCAGGCTTGTTCTTTTGTCTGAGAATACTGCTCTCATCGGTATGGATTTTAAAGGCACTTCTCAGAAATAAGAAGGAATCCATCTGACAGACTTTGGCAGTGCATTGGGTCAGTGAAAGAGCTGTACACCTCTGGAGATTTGAGTTTCATCCCTGACCCAGGTCACAGTGCAAATGAGTTTGGCAGGCTCCCCCTATGAGAAACAAACCAGTTCTCATCTTGTATGAATGGCAGTGTCTGCTCAAGAGAGAGTTGCTGGACTATAACAGACGGGGTTGCTGCAGGCTGGGATTGAAGTATATTACCCCATGTGAAGGCTCAGGATTGGGGTGTACCGGTTCACATTCAGAACCTTTGTATGGCTCAAGCCGATACTAGACTCCCCATTGCAAGCATTAAATCCACTTTACAATTTTTCAAAGGTGATTTTCTTTTAAAAACTAAATAGAAGACTCCCCTTCTCCAAGAGACGCCTATGCCCTCCTTTCCCACAGATTGTCTTTCCCATTTGCAGCTATAAACATCTCTAGCTCAGAGCAATAACCAGCAGAATCCTGGAGAGACAGAGTATGATACAGTAGGTGAGAACTAAAGATGGACTCACCCAAGCCTTGTGGGCACTATCTTCAAAACATAAGGCTTAGGGCTTGCAGAAAGAGGGGAAGCTGACTGGCATAGCTCTTCCATAATGACCCGCATTCTACCCTGTTCTAAAATAAAAGGGACTTTATTCCATAATTACTCTGCTTTGTGAATGGAGTAATTATTCCAGACTAAAATCAGTTTTAGGCTAAAATAGCATGGCCACACAGGGAGCTATTCAGGAATAGCTGTTACAGAATAGTTATTTCAGAATAACTATGCTGATCAATTTCCTTGGGCAGGTAAGCACAAACACTCCACTGCCAGGCAATCTCTACTTTCCAAAAAGGATTGGTTTCTTCCTTTTTTTAAATGGAGTCAGATGTTTCTGCCAGGCAATTACAGCACTGCTGCCTTATTTAAAATACATTTTTGTTTTTCAAAATCTACTTTAGTTGGGGAAAAGCTCCTGAGATGCACCCAGTTGTCTTATAAGTGTGTCCTAGGAGAGTAACCGGGAGAAATCAAGCCAGCATTAATATAATAACTCAGGTAGCCAGACTGATAACAGTCAAAGAAAACCTTTTCATGTATATGGGTTTTCTTCCTTTTCCTCTTGGAACTCAGTAGCATTTTTCATTGATAAATAGTATAGGTTATACATTAGCCTAGTTTCAGCTAAAAACTTTCAAAAAGTTATTTACTTTTTGTCCTGTATGATCCCTTTTTATATAATCTTGACCCATAAAAATCCCTGCTTTCTAATAACAAGGCTATGTCTGCATTCACAGGAACTCAGTGTTACAAAATGGACTTCCCCCGAAAAGGGCAGGAATTTCCCTGCATGATTTAAGGAATTTTTAGGCTCCATCACTCTGTACAAAAAAGTCCCCAAAACACTGGGCTATTATTTTTCATGACTGTTTCTTTTGTTCAGTATATTGCAACAAGATTTTTTTTTAACGATTATTTTTCCCCCTTCAGAGGGAAATTTTTTTAACGATTATTTTTCCCCCTTCCCTTCACTGATTTTGATTATGTTGATGCATTATAGCAAGAGTTTGTTTTTTGTACACAATAAGCAGCTTGGAAAATCTTTTGGTGCTGTCTTAACTGTGGTGTGAATCAAACAGACATTACGATCGCAAAAGATACTCGGGAAGTGTTTGCTTATGTTCTACTATTGCTGGGGGGATTACTATGCTCTCTTTCATTATGACCCTTGACAAGCCAGCTCAGCAACTTATGCCAACCGGTGACAACAGGGAATACAACCATCTTGGTCAGCACAGATTTAGAAATGCAGAAGCAGCTCTTTGGGCCTAAAACTGGCAGGAGACCAGAAGAATAAGGCACCATGTTTTTAAGGAGGCCCTGATAAAGTTTGATAAACTCTGATAAAGTCAATCAGAAATGATAGTACAGAACCTCTACCATATATTTAAAGAGGCAATAAACACCAGGCATCGCCTCATTAATCGACAGTGTAGAAACTTCTATACTCTGTTCCTTGTACGCTACTGGAATGGAATGAGGTTCAGATGCTAATTATTACCATATGAACTGGCGTGGTTTTGGACAGTGCAGTGGCAAGGACACAGGGAAGGGGAAGAACCATAGATGGGTTCCATTCAACAAAAACCTTGGAGCACATACGGAGTCTGTGAATGTTTAACTACTATGGCCTCCAGGAGCCATCTAAAATATAGTGTAGATATCAAGGTCGTTGAACTTAGCTCTGAGCTCAATATGCCTAACAGAAAACTTCAGAGAAGAAGGAAGGCCCTGCAGTGAGAGGCACACTTAGGATGACCAGATGTCCCGATTTTATAGGGACAGCCCCAATATATGGAGCTTTTTCTTATATGGGCTCCTATTACCCTCCAACCCCGTCCCGATTTTTCACACTTTCTATCTGGTCACCCTCGGCACACTAGAAATGACTGAATAAACAGGGAATAAATCTGAATATCAGAATAGCCCTTGCACAATTACCTTGGTGAAGAAGAGGGTGCTGCTGTTTTAGGATGAGCATTTTCATTTAATAAATGAGTGCTTAAAGTTAGGCTCCTAAATCTGTCTTTGGAAACCTAAGTAAGTGGCCAGATTTTCCAAAAATGCTAAAAATCCAGCAGTTCCCAGTGACTCCAGTTTATCCCCACTGCGGATCCACTGATTCCAGTGGCACTGCACCAGAACAGAAGGTGGTTCTGTGGGTGACATGTAATAGAAGCACAGAGTGGTATAACCATTATTATGTGGGAAGAGGCAAGTAGCGTCCCGCTCAGTAAAGCCTGAGGCACTCTCACCAGTACAGGTAGCACTGGCTAGGTTCCATTGTCTTAAATGGGGGTGTTTAAAAGGCTTCCTGGGTCGTCTTTATATGATTCTTGATGCCGTTCCATTAACATCCACTTGTTTCAGAGACATTCTGTACAATGGCACTGGCTACTGCCCTCCAACTCCAGCAAGACCATTGCTTACTCAGTGTGAAAATACATTTTTTGCATGGAAGCTATCACTAGTTATTGACAAAAGACACAGCCTATTATTCATTGTGCCGCTGACTTTTCTAAGGGAGTGATCGTAAAGGGGCAGACAGAGCACTTACTTTCCCAGTAGACTTCACGCCTTTCCAAATGCAGAAGAAACAGATCACCCAGACAAAGAGAAGACACAGTGCCAGATCCCACTTGAGAACACCGATATCGTCAATCCCCGAAGACAAGCTCAGCACGTTGCGCCTTAACACATGAAAGGAAAAGAAGCAAGACAAAGATGCAACAAAGCAGTTAGTCAAGAGTTTTCTTATAAGCTCTGCAAGTATACACACATTACTTATGGCAATGACTGGACTGGCTGCACTTTAAAATTGCAATCTTACGAACATGTACTTCCCTAACTCCTCATTATTCAAATGACTAAAAGTTTGCATAATTAAGCCCCAGGTCTGTCTGCTATCTGTAGGATTCTTCTGACCAACGTACTATACAGCATCTTGACCAAGGCTCCTTTTGGAAGCTAATGATCATATAAGCATGTTGTAAGCGTTGAAGTTATTTGCTATAATTGTTCTTCATGGAGATGGAAGCCAGACCTCTACTGGCATCTCTATCAAAACAGCCTTGAAGCCACAGTGTACTTGTATGTCAGTATCACCCATAATGTCTGACACAGACTTATTCAAAAAGTCCACACTACCTCAGGGTTTTCAGTTACCGTGACTATCATTATGGGGATCAGAAACAACATAATTAACACATTAAGGAGTTTGGTTTGCAGTGCAGAGCCTGGATTTGTTAAAATTTCTGTTACTCTTTCCATTTATCTTGGCTCAGATGCATACAAACATTCCTGATGAATGCCGAGGGTAGTCAATGTCATCACAAGTAAGTCCTTGTTTAGTTGACCAAGGATATTTGGTAAACTTTATTTAGTTATTCAACTTAGAAAATAAACACAGATTTCTACTGGGAAGGCAAAAACATGAGCATCAGAATAGCTAGGGTCATAGGAACAAGTTTTTAATTAACTTCTCTCTTTTGTCAATTTCCATGGGTAAGAACAAATATTGAAATAAAACCACTTCCTTTCCTTTCTCTGTCAATGTGCACGCTCCAGATGGCAGGTTCATCACTTTTTCTAACGTGAACAGGCTGGGTCACACCTTTACTTGTTGCCTGCAATAAAGGACCTAATCCTGAAGTCATGATTCAGGTTTTTTTTTACTAATTCCTTGCTTAGGCTAAACTCTGCTGATATCAGTGGGCCAAATCCTGACCTCCTCATCATGCAAGACTTTCGCTGGAGTTAATGAACGTTTTGGCTGTGTCGGAACTGCAGGACATTGCCCACAGACTAATTTGTTCAGTGGAAGAATGCCGCTGATCTTTGTTTTTTGCCCGATGATGAAAGTCAGCAGCCATCCTTCACCCACTATCAGGAGTGCAAGGGGCACACCAGGTCCGTGAGTCAGCACACACAGATGAGGTACACAAGTTCAATGTAAACAGATTATTGTCAGGATAAAAACATTTACCAAGTCCTGCGAGGTCATAGCAATTCAGTGCACTAAGCTTCCCTACCCCTACCCCCACACCGTGTGTATCAACCTTTTTTGTTCCCAATGGAAAAAACAATAAAAATAAATAAAACCAGTGACCTACAAGTACTATACATTTTTGATAATAAAGAGAAACTGACCAGTTTAGAGGGCCCAAAATGGTTGCCTTTTTTTAATATTAGTTTGCAAAATTGTTAGGATAATTTGAGCATGTGTGTGTATGTGTGTTCTCAGAACTAAATGCTTTACGTTTTTTAAACATTTTTTGAGTGTATTTGGAGCTGTGGAAAAATACTAATAGAAACTCAATAGAACAGACGCTCTCCATACAGTGTAGCTACTCAGTAATTCAGAGCAACCCAATGATAATAAATAACTGTATAATTCTGCAGTCCTTGCTCATATGAATGAGTCCTTACTCACTGGAGTCAGCAGCAGCAGGACCAGGCCTGGTGTGTGTATTGTGGAAGAAGAAAATGAAGAATTGGCAAGGAGACCAACATTCAGTTTCAAGCTCCCATTGGGTTTTTTAAATAAAGCCCAACTTTCTAAGCTGAAAGGCAGTTTGAAATAAAATTCTAATAAGCAGCCAGCATGGCTTGGTGCAAGAGAACACTGAATAGCCTTTTTCCTTTTGGAAACTGGAGATCTGTGAATGTATATGGCTAAGACTGTTTGTGGCATGTTTCATGAACCACTCTTTGTTTTTCTCTTATAGATTCAAAAGCAGATGGCCACCTTACCTAGAATGTGACCCAAGATTCTGGGCCCACATTCTACGGAGGAGACCAGAATCTGCTGGTAGGAGCAAGGTAGGTTTCTCTTTTATTTAGGACAAGTAAAGCGCACCGTTTCATGTGCCCCTTGCTGTCTTGATCCATCCTCCCCTGCAAAGATAGAATATTCCAAGAAGCCAGTTCAGCACACACCACTACAGTGTCTGCATTAGGTTATGTCAGGCAACCAACACCCACATAGTTCTGTAGCAAAAGCACATCAGTCTGCATCTGTAAGACCTTAACCATTTCATTCCTAGATGGAGTAAGGAATATATTGCATAATGGCTTTGGTTATATGGACAAACCTCCATTACTTCCTCCGTTACCAAGCCTGCATGACGTATTCTGCTGTTCATATACATATTTAGTGGGGAAAATTTTAAACATGGATTCTTGAGGTTTTTTTCATACAGCCAGCATGGACTAATAACACAGAGACTGTAATAACAGGAGTTATAACTGGTTCCAGAATGCACACAAAAATAGAATGAGCGGAATTAGGCAATCCTTGAAGGGTGTCCCATGTCAATTAATCACATGAATGCAGTCAGGACCTTTGAAACCAAGAGGGAAGAAGTGCTTTTTAACATAGAACAAGCAATAACAACTAGTACTATAATCAGGTGTACAAGGACCTCACTAAAGGGAATGCTATGAAAGAAGCAATTTCATAAATCTTGTTTGCCTTCAAGGGCACATAAGACTAAGTCGGATTTTGTTTAGTTTTGTTTTGCTTTCCTCAGGGTTACATGCCAGGAACATGTGACAGGCTTTCTTGGATTTGGATGAACAAGGTCTGCTGATTACCAGCCATTTATAAACATTTGGTTAGCATCAGACAATCAGAGCTCTTGTTTAATGGGAGCTGTCCCATAATTCTCACCCCTTCCACATTACTGAATTTGTAAGACTTTGAAATTCAGAACTTTAAAAGAAAATCTGAAGAAATAAGACCTAAAGCACATGATAGCAAGAGGTAAGTCTCCTGAGATAAAGCCAGATTTGCTTAACCCCTTTTACTGCTGCTCAAGTAAGCATGTGATTTGCACAGAATGTTAATTCAGATTAACTGAAATGTCAGGCTCCATTGTACGTCCAGCAGGACGGGGAAGGGGCACATCATTCAGCATGAAGAGGCTAATGTATTAGTGGAGCCAATTATATCAGTGTGGTGTCAGCTTTACCACTCACTATTGATAAAGATAACCATATCCGTTTCCCAGATTGGAAAGGGCATTTAGTTTCAGAAACAAAAAAATGAAATAGGTATTAACTGTACCACAACACAGTGTGGATTCCTTCAATCACAGGCTAATAGTCTCTTCTCCAAGCATTGTGGGCTTTCTATATGACTGTTAATGCTTGAGCACTGGGTGGCAAATATAAATGTTCCATGGGCGACAAGTTTCCTAGCTAACTGGCTCCTAAGGAAAAGGGATATTATTTTCAGAATCACGTATTGCATGCACAACTACCATTTGCACACACTTTGGGGCCACATGGATGCTAGACTCTGCATGTGCTACATATATCACCTGCATGTGTTAAGGCTCAAACAGTGTGCATATGGGTGGGTGGCATGCAGGTGCACAAGAGGAAGCATTGTTGAAGTCCCACTAAAAGTCAGGCCCAAAGAGTCTAACAAGACCAGTAAGACTGACAGGACAAATTATTGTTAACTGCCCACAGGTTACGGTATTGTGTTTCTTGAGAGAAGTCTGTGACTACCCTCCTTCATTCAGACATGACTAGGTCATTCTTAGAGTTGTGGGTCTGCAGGGTCACAGTCATGGGATATTTAAGACCAAGGCAATAACACAAGGTTTTAAAAATAAAAATGATAAGGGCCGTTGATCTTACTCCCAAGGACGAGGGAAGTTTGGCGGGTGGAATAACAAGATGGTACTCCTCTGCTTTCCAGAGTAAAACTCTTCCTGGGCATTGGGATCCTCCCAGCCTATTCAGATAACTGACGAACAGTGGTAGCATTGCCTGTGAAGGCAGACTATCTGGCAGCAGGTATATTTTTACCTCAGAAACATAACAGGCTTGTAGCACTGCCTTTTATAAAAGGCTTTAGGGAGCTGGGGACAAATGGAGATTAAAAATAATGTATTGTATAAAGTCTGGCCTGGCCCTAGATATGGTATATTGAAAGCTGCGCATTAACAGTAACTCTTTAATATTCATTCTTGTATAGAAAGTG
Source organism: Dermatemys mawii (assembly GCA_007922305.1). Classification (NCBI taxonomy): domain Eukaryota; kingdom Metazoa; phylum Chordata; order Testudines; family Dermatemydidae; genus Dermatemys; species Dermatemys mawii. The sequence continues at coordinate 10,470,791 of ML677372.1, read as the reverse complement.
ATCGTGGTCTTTTTTTTACTGCTCCTGTAACTATTGTCAGTTCTAAACATGGCTTGTTTCATGATGGTATGGTTTAACACACGAGGGAATAATAGTCGACCAGGGCAGTCCACGCACAGTAACAGTATCCTGGAGCCAAACTCCTCCCTGGCATAACTCCATTGAAGCCAGAGATGTATTTGGCCTACGATGTTTAACATGGCTGTTTGAGTGTAGAGGCTAACGAGGCTGCCAGGTGCAGAAAGAATTGCCTATAGGGGTATATCTGCACTTGGAGCTGGGGGGGTGATTACCAGCTCACGGAAATGTACTCACCATCCAGTTAGCGAACTAAATATAGAATGAATCTGCAGCAGTATGGCTGACAGGACGGGGTAGCCACACTGAATACATACCCATCCAAGGCCATAGGCATGTATTCAGGGCAGCTAGCCCATCCTCCTGTCTGTGCTATCATCGCTCAATCAGAGCTAGTACAAATACGTCTCCTTGAGCTGAGAAACACACCTCCAGCTCCAAGTACAGATATATCCTATGGGTTCTAATCATTGACTTTTCATCCTTGTTCCGCATGTGCGGAAAAATATAACTAGGTTCAAAAAAGAGTTAGATAGGTTCAAGGAGGATAGATCCATCAATGGCTACTAGCCAAGATGGTCAGGGCTACAACCCATGCTCTGGGTGTCCCTAAACTTCTGTCAAAACCTGGAACTGGACAACAGGAGATGGATCACTTAATGATTTCCCTGTTCTGTTCATTCCCTCTGAAGCATCCGGCCCTGTCCACTGTCAGAAGATAGGATACTGAGCTGGATAGCCATTGGTCTGACTCACTACGGTTATTCTTATGTAAAAGCGAGAAGAAAAAGCTTAACAGAGCTGAGAAAGATAGAGGTAAGTAGAAGGCAGTGCACAAGGTGCAGTGAGTCCTTCTTCATGCTTAGTCATGCGAAAGACTTCTTTAGTCTGATCTGTGATCCACATTAGAAGGTTGCTTTCTGTCCTGTTCCAGTTAGTCTTTGACTTCTTGATCTTTAGAGAGACCACTCCACCACCCAGGAAATCAGAACTGGGAAAGTAAATGTCACTTAGCATAGAAACTTAGTGCTAATGACACACTGAAAAAATTGCAAAACAGGATGCACTCTGTCAGTTACACCAATCGTCTGATGGTCCAAGACCTACTTTACATTATGGGCTCATCTTCAGCTCTTGTTTCAGCACAGTTTCAGCATAGTTCCCAGGATTCTTTTTCCAAACTTAAAACCTGCCAAATATTTGCAGGGTGGATGTCATTTCTGGTGCCGCAAGCGGCTTACGTTTATTTATAAAATATAGAAGTGTGTTCAAGTTGATTCAAAGAGTCAAACTGGAATTTAAGTGGCCTGAAAAAGCCAACCTGAGATAGAAGCAAATGCTACACTTAATAATAAACCACCAGGGCAAGCCAAGCAAGTAAATAATCTTTGAATCTGTTGGCGGGGGTCTTACATCACACAGATCATCTTTGTATTCCCTTTCATTCTGCAAATTTTTGATGCCTGTGCAAATACACTGTTTGCAGAGGTGCCTCTCTATTCAGAAATCAGACTGTGCAAAAGAGAATTTACAATGTGAAATGCAGGAGAAACTGTGACAAGAAGCTTAAGCCTGGTTAACTCCAGGCATCTGACAAAGGCAAGATCTTCTCCAAGATTACACAGCAGGCTGGTGCAAGACAAATGATCATGGAAACGTACAATACCAGGCAGTGTTAATATCTCTGCCAGTTTTCTTTGCCAGGTTAATGGCTGGCATCTTTGCCAGGTTAGTAAGTGATTTGTTATACATTTAGAAAGTGTATTTACAAGGAACGGAGGGGGGAAAGGCAACAACAGCTGTGCTCACAAAATCATAATGAATAGTCTGTCATTATTTCCATTGTAAATCCCTATTCTCAAGGTACTTGGAAATGAAATGTTCCAAACTGATGTTTGATGTAGAGAATTGCACCCCAGAGATGAATGGGTATTTTTCACAATAGAAAACAAAACCAAAATCCTTTCAAACCAGGACAGGTTTTGGGGGACTCGCTGTACTTTATTGGGTGAACCTATGCATTTAGATACACTACATATGAATATCTTTTGGCCCAGATACTCAATGGTATTTAGGTACCGCACTCTTAAATTAGGTGCCTAAATACCTTTGAAGATCTGGGCCTTGGTGCCTCCTCTTCCATTCCGCACTGAAAAATAAGAGGTTTAATATAATATTTAGAAGTTCACTTCTCTCCAGAAGCAAAGAAAATCACAATTAAATGTCTAACTGAAAACCCAGGCTGTTCATTATCCATTAACTCTGATCGTTGTCCTTTGTTTTTGCAAGGATCTGAGAAGATGGAGTTATCTCCTATGCCATAAGTCAAATTCAATGGGTTTAGTGAAATCCATGGTGTTGCAGCCCTTATAGTAGGTCTGAATTTACCCTCATGCATGCAGCAATGCCCGAGTACCACAAGAATTAAGACAATACTGTTAGCACAAGCTTTCGCTTTTGCTTGCTTTTGCACCTTCAAGTCAGATCCTTAACGTTAAAAGTCGTTTTCTAAGGCTGAACTTTTGTTTTGAGGTTGGGTTTTTCCAGCCATACCACTAAGGCTAAGATCTCAGAAGCTAAAACAGTTGGGTCTTATTAGTATAATACTTGGATGGGACAACACTAAGGACTGGCCAGGATCAGTTCTGCACATAATGCTGGGCATTAAGAAGGTAGGGTGACCAGATAACAAGTGTGGAAAATGGGGACGGGGTTTGGGGGGGTAATAAGAGCCCTTAATACTGGGACTGTCCCTATAAAATCGGGACATCTGGTCACCCTATAACGTGACACTATGGCCTTATCTATGCTTGGGTATATCCTTGATTCAGCACCCTGGTCTGCTGTTGTCATCTTCTACACTTTGGGGTCAGCATCAGTGCACCTTCTCTAATTGTTGGCCACCAATTACTCAATCAGGCTACAGACAAGGCTTCTAACCTAGATCTATTCATTTTCCCTTACCTAAAATTCCGCGTGCAGTTTCAACAGAAGAAGCTATTTGCATTTGTGATTTCTGTCCTTTAAATAAAGTGCTCTAAAAATAATAATGCATGTTCTTACTCCCAAAACTCTGTGACAGGCGAAGTGAAGTTTGTAATGTTCAGTGACAACCAGAGTGTTTTGTTCTTCCTGAGAGTGTCTTCCACGCAAGTAGGTGTGTTCCACTTCTGACCACAAAGTGACCAAGGTAGGATGCTCTGAAATGACTGGAACAGATAGTACACTCCCCAAGCCAGGATGACGATGTAGTATACGTTCAAAAGGGACACAATCACTATGGAAGCATAACCAATTCCTAATGCAAAATAAATAAAACACATACATAATGGTCACTTATCGTTCCAACACTATGAAATCTCAGTCGTTTAAAACTATTTTTTAATAATTTATCCATTTAAATCTTGGTGTAGGACATACTACTGTTGGAAACTGAATCCCATTAAACAGCACACGCAACTAAAGCATAACCATGCTACTCTCATTGATTGTCAAAAGCACCAGTGGTTGCAGCGGTACTAATGAGATCCTTGGGCAGAAGGTTCAGTGTATGTGCAAAATAAGATAAGTGTTTAAAAATTCCAAAGCGAGCAAAGTGAAAGCCATAGTCTACGCACCCATTTCTCCTTTGCAAGGAAAGTATGCTATTTATGCTTGTTATTGCTAATGAGATCAATGTTTAACTCTGCTATCAATACTTAACAATAAAAAATGTCCCTTGTTTGTTTTTAAACCCAGGGTCATGGGCAGATAAGGCCATGTCCTCCACAACTTAAAATGGCAATCAGGGAGTTGACAGAATGCAGCTCTGGCAGAATGAAATACCGAAACTATTCTGTGGGTTTCGCTCCTCTCACACCACTGTAATCTCATTGGCATGACTTCTTATATATACCTCTGTGTCAGAGGAGAACCAATCTCTTTATTTAAAGTACAAAACAAAAGGCCTGCATACAGATCCTTCTTCCGATACCTTTGGTCCACTAGCGTTCAGACTCTTGAAGGGCTTTCTGAAGCTAATGTTCCATTTAGGAATGGGAGTGTGAAAAACTGTTTTCCCAACAAAGACTTACAATAGTTTGTAAAATTAATTAATTAATCAATTACATTAAATAAATAGGTTTATATGAAAGTTGGCTACTGATATACTGTGTCAACATCTGGCAGAACTGCCTTATATTGCAGAGCCTTATCCATGTTGCAATGTGATTGTCCACAGCCAAGAATTTTGTGCTGAGTTCAGCCCACATAGAGTGTACCATCTATTCTACAGTTCAGTCAGAACGTTCACTTAGCCATATTATTAGAACCATAAATTTCATTTTCCAGGGATACCAAGGTGATTATTATTTAAACCAAGAGCATTCCCTTCTCCCCCTGTCCCATGGCCTAGTGAGAGGAGGTGGAGAAAAGAAAGGGGTGTAAATCAGGATAATTCCACTGTTCAGTATAACAGCTAAGAATTTGGCCCATTGGATACAATCTTACTTACTTAGAAAGTTCCATTATTTCAAGGAATAAGATATTGCTCAGTATCAGTAAGAATGGCAGAATCGAAGCCTAAGTCAATTTAAGGTGCCCATTCCCACTTAAATTTTGAAAAGGAGAGTAGTGCATCTCTATCCAGTGTAATCACTCATAATTAATGGGGGTTAATTCTAATGATTCTCATTTCCCAGTGTCTCTCTGAAGCCAGCTGATGTGTGGGATGCAGTTAGGGGTTCTAAAGGATTTTGGTAACCTGCTTTTAATTTTATATTCCTATTAAATTTCAGAGTGGCATTAGCACAATTCTTGTAAGTGGCAATGTTTCTTCATTTGTTGGCAAATGCCCTTTAACAATAATATGGAGCAACCAGAGTTATTTTTCACAGTCTGATCTAATTATTGCAAAAGCTCTGTGCCTGAATCTTTCCACAGAAGGCCATTCAAATTCCCGCTGTGCATGCAATATAACTGTGATGCCAATGGCAAGCTTTTGCATGGCAAAAAGAGTTTGGTTTTCAGCCCAGGATAATATTTGGAAAGGCACTTTTGCAAAAGGATATGAGACCATGGAAAAGATTCTGATCACCTAGTATTTCAAGGAAACACTACGTTCTCCAGCTCTCGTCAACACAATGTGAAATGGCTTCTCTTTCTCGCGGGTTGCACAGCCTCTTGCTGTGAGGCTATTTAGTGCACAACATGCAATTTCCTTCTTACCGACTGGTAATACTGTCAGCTAACAAGATGACAGCAACAAAAATGAAAACTTTGATTTCTCTTTTATACTCTCAGACTTCTACCTTTTCAGGAACCAATATCATATGGGCAGCTACTACAACAAATAGCAGTGCTGATGGACATGAAGAGAATATACTTGCCCCTTGTTTTTTAAGCAATAAACTATAGCAAGGTTGTACTTTAGAGACCTGATCCAAAGACCACTGAAATCAATGTGAATCCCTTTCTAGGATCAGACCCTAATATCTGAGGATTTAAACGTAGCTTAAGTGGTGCAGATGCCTCCTGGTGGCCCTCTGTCCAAGGGTGAATTTCCCCCATAGTGTATTCCTTCTCAACTCAGCAAAGCACTTAAATACATTCACAGTGCTAAGCACCTGAGTAATCCCATCCTTATTTAGCAAGGCAGTTCAACTTGTGCATAAACCCCACAGTAGCAATGTTAGGCACGTGTTTAAGGGCTTTGATGAACCGGGGCCTTGGTGTTGAAAAAATGGGAGTCAAAGGCATTCTGCACTTTGCAGGACTGGTTTCTGAAATGGAAATTACCCATTAATAACAGCTTCTGCCATCAGTATGTCTAGCACAGCTGTTTAGAAAATTTCCAACTAAGACTAACATGTCATTACATTCATTAACTGTGTCTTACGTCGTGACATGGCAGGAAAATAACTAACCAGAGAAGATAGGGCAGATCTTTTCCCAGCATGTAATTCCTCCTTCAGAGGTATACTGTCCTAGCGCCACCTCCAGGAAAAACACAGGAAGACCTCCCCCAAACAGGAAAATGAAATAAGGTATAAGAAATGCACCTGTAGAGAAAACACAATGATGTACAATAGACATTAAGAGAATGGCTCTATTCAAAATGAAGACTAATACACATGCTGTGGTAGATATATGTAATAAGGAAACAAATACCTTTGTGTACACAGATAACAATTTTACTTTTCTTGGATTATTGCCCCTGTTCGAAGCCCTGGATGGGATGATTTAGTTGGGGATTGGTCCTGCTTTGAGCAGGGGGTTGGACAAGATGACCTCCTGAGGTCCCTTCCAACCCTGATATTCTATGATTCTATGATTAAAAATAGAATGATCACAAACCAAAGTGAAAGGGCATTTTCATTCCTTTTTAAAGTGAACATCTATAAAGATGATGAGGATTTGATATACTTTCATTTCATTTAAGCTAAAGCAGTATTTTTATTTTAAAACCCAGAAGTGTTCAGTTCAAGTCTTGTCTTAGTTGCACCACTATACATTTGGAGTATCGCCATTAATTGGAGTTATTCTACATTTACACTGAGAATATTGATCCACCTAATTAATGTATATATTTATTTTTTAAGTTAAAAGTGAAGTTCAACTGTAATAATAATAATAAAATTCAAGGTTGCTGGGTATTTTCATAACAGAGCTTGGACATTAACTATGAAATAATCAAGCAATTTCTCCTACAGGTTGGGAAAGAGAAAAGAGATTGTTATGGTTATCTTGATTTTAAATATGTGGGAGGCATTCCGATGCTACAGTATTGGGAGGATGGTGGGACGAATGTGTAGATGAATGAGAAGGAAGTAAAAAGAGAGAAAAATACTCACCTCCGCCATTTTTATAGCAGAGATACGGAAACCGCCAGACATTGCCTAAACCAATAAATCCACCAGCCACGGAGAGCAGAAAGTCAATCTTACTCGCCCACTTCTCCCGTTGAGGTGGCTTCCCCTCTGCCTCGTCCTCAGGGCGTGTCCCAGGGCTCTTGCCAGGGGAAGGTTTGAGGATGTCCTTGTGGAAATCTTTCAAACACTGCAGCTTCTCCTTTGTTGCCATGTTTCTGGTTTCTAAAGAGAAAAAAGTGGCATGAATTTATTAAACACACATTACTGGGAGAACTCCAACCACACCAGGATACAAATAGGCCTCAAAAAGTACACAGAAATCTCTACTTGTGCAGGACCTCGTTAGAATATGATGCAAACACTTTCTGTGCTTGATCCAACACTCAGAGGTGAAAGTAAGCCAGTCTGGTCCAGTCTGGCATACCAGTAAGTGCTGGTACTCAGCTGACTGTACCAGAAGGGCTGCTGATAGGGGCGCCAAAGGGGGCTGTTTCCCCAGGGCCTGGCAATTTAAAAGAGCCTGGTGCTACTAGCAGCAGTTGAAGCCCCTGACCCTTTAAATCACCACCAGAGGACGTGGGGAGGGCCTTGGGCAGAAGGGGCGGGGCTGGGGCCAGACTCACTCAGCCAGTCCTCAAGCACTGCCTGGCCTGTGCCACCTGGGTCTCCATCAGTGATTTCAAGGGTCTGGGACTCCTGGACGTCACTACCGCACCAGCAGCCGGAGCCCTGGCCCTTTAAATTGCCACCAGAACCCCAGGTAGTGGTAGTGGTGTCCAAGAGCCCCGGGCCCTTTATATTGCTGCTGGAGCCCCGGGTGGCACAGACCAGGTAGGACTGGAGGGCTGACTGAGGGTATCTGGCTTCAGCTGCTCCTTCTGCCCGAGGCCCCGCCCCTTCCAGTGGCCCAGAGCTGCCCCACCCCACCTTGCTCAGGATCCCGCAGCCCTGCGGACCGGTAAGTCCCTTAAGTTACTTTCACCCCTGCCAACACTCCACTGATATCACTGGGCATGGGATCAGGCCAACAAGCTCAGAGAGGCTGCTCACATTGGCACTGGCACCTCACTGCTGTAAGAGGGTGTGATCTGTCAGATTTAGGAGGTGTAAAAGATGTGCAGTCCTTGTGTGCTGAGTAGCTTCAGGCAGCGAGTGTATAGGGAATGCATGCTTCATCAGTAAGGGATGGTGTTGAGCAGAGGTAGTTAACAGGCTGACTGCGGGCCAAATCTGGACTGCTAGACACTTTTGAATGGACCACGACATCTTTTTATTATCCTTGTTGTTATTGCTGTGTGAAAAATGTTTCTCTGGAGTCTGGACCTTAACTATACCTTTACCAAGAAATTTGGACCTTGACAAAAAAATAATTGACTATCCCTGCCCTAAGGGATTCTGCTTGCTAGAGGGCAGAGTTTCTCAGGTTGCTGCTGCTCACATGATGCATGCATCTCTGAATTCCCTTCACTCCTCTCAATGGGCAAGTCGAACCTAGACCAAATGAAATACATATTGCACTCTGATGTCTTCCACTGGAGTGCACAGCCCTCTCACATTTTTTTAAGTAACATCCATTGCTCTTTCCCACTACCCTAATTCTTCCTAGAATCTTGTATCATTTATAGCCTGCCATACTCTGACTCTGACTAAAGGATTGTGAGGGTTTATCCTTAACAAGCTGGAATGGGAAGCCATTTCTCCTAATCGGATAATAGGATCTGAAAGAACATTTTCAATTTATTCTATTTTCACAATGAAACTGCCTTCATTTGGCATCAGTAAAAGCAAATAAACTTTTATATTCGGTTAACTTCTTATAAGCAGCTATAAAGTTACACATTTTCTTAGAGTGACCGTTTGTTAGTTAATTAAAAATCTGAGGGCAAGACTGACCCTGATGCACAACCAAAAGCAAATTCAACCACAGGGCCCAGCTAATTTAATACTGGGCAAATGATTAATTGTCATGGGAAAATAATAAAACATGACCATTTTACACACAAGTGCCTCTTTTATCCAGCAGTTCTTAACTAAAACAGTTTAGGAATAACAATATGGCTTTGGTTTTTGTTTTTTATAGCTAGGCTATTTGAAATTATGCATTCATCAAAATGTGTTAGCAAGTAAATGGTAAACCCAAATTCAGACATTAGATCAAATTTCTTCTGCATGCAACTCAAACGACTTCAGCTGACTCTGGCTTCTTACATTTACACAGTGTTATGATGCTGAAAATAAATATTTTCCTCAGACCCAAACAAACCAGCAAATTTATGCCAAGCCACAACCATTCCTTGCTTGGTACATGTTATAATGTGTTCACAGTCATAAAAATCATGTTTCAGATTATCCCATTTGATAGCCGTAAACCTAGTACTTGCTTGCAGCTTTCTCAGCTGTAAACAGATTTAGAAGCTTGGGTTGACATTAGCTCTGCAAGAAGTTTTTAATCGGAACGTGCTTCTGAGATTCATGTATCAGTGCACTGATAGAGATGAAAACCTTTCCGTTCACCATGCATGTCTGAGCCAGTCAAACCTGGGCCAGTCAAGCCCCAGTGCCTTAAACATTTGTAAGGCCAGTGTTCTTGTAAGATGGCCCTCAGCAACAATAACTCCCTACTGCTCTGACAGCGAAAAAAGCCAAACCATTTGTTTTAGCACCACTAATCATTATGGCAGGGATCAGCAACCTTTGGCTCGTGGCCCGCCAGAGTAAGCTCCCAGGTGGGCCGGGCCGGTTTGTTTACCTGCCACATCCGCAGGTTCGGCCAATCGGGGCTCCCACTGGCCGCGGTTCATCGCTCCAGGCAAATGGGGGCTGTGGGAAGTGGTGTGGGCCGAGGGATATGCTGGCCGCCACTTCCCGCAGCTCCCATTGGCCTAGAACAGCGAACCACAGCCAGTGGGAGCCCCGATCGGCCAAATCTGCAGACAAAGCAGGTAAACAAACTGGCCCGGCCAGCCAGGAGGCTTACCCTGGCGGTCCAAAGGTTGCCGATCCCTGCACTATGGTATTCTCTTGCATTAGAAGAAAGGTGTGTTATTATATACATTCTAATGAACAGTAGGGGGAGCTTGGGGAAGGAGAAAGAGAATAACAAGATGCTGGATAATCATTAAGGCTAAGATTTAGTCACGGGTATTTTTAGTAAAAATTCTGGACAGATCAAAGGCAATAAACAAAAATTCACGGCCTCATGACCTGTCCATGACTTGTACTATATACCCCGACTAAATCTTGGGTGTTCTGGGAGATTCCGGGGATGCAGCTGCTGTTCTGGAGGGGGACCTCTGAGATACCCACTAGTGCTATGGTGGGGGGCTCTAAGGCACCTGCTTATACTGAGGGAGGCCTTCGGGGCACTTGGTGGTGCTCAAGGGAGGGCTCTGAGGTGCCTGCTGGTGCTCAGCGGGGGCCTTTAGGGCACCCGCTGGTGGTCAGCGGGGTGGGAGGAGCCCTGGATCACCGCAGCCACTGCTGGCAGGGCAGCCCTCGGTTCAGTCACACTTAACGGCTGTAGAAGTCATGGAGGTCCTGAAAAGTCACGGAATACCTGACTTCCAGGATCTCCATGACAGACTCCCAGCCTTACTAATCATTGACCATTATGGTTTTGTTTTTTGGGGCGGTGGGTTTTGTTTTTTGGTACCTTCCTCTGAAGCATCAGGTAATGGCCACTTTTAGAGACAAGATACCTGACTAAACAGATCAACGATCTGCAATGAGATAATGCTTCTGCTCCTCTATTTTTATTTTATTTTATTTTTTAGTGAGTTTGCTAACCCAGTCAAATCTTACCGGATGGATGCTGGCTTATTTCAACCAAAGTGCAAGTTAATTTCATTTAGAATTTGCAAACCTAACCAATTTTTGGCAAGCTGTGTTCTATAAATTCTATCTCTGAGATGGTGGACTGTTCTGTAGTTAGAGTTAATGACTTACAGGCTAAATGCTAATTGCTGTCTTCTGGGATTCTAATTTCAGAACACATGGCACTACATTTTCTAAAGGGCACTCTTATGTGGGGTGCTCAACTTGTCCACTCGTTTTGGGTGTCTCATTTTTGAAAATGTAAGTCTTGAGTTTTATTTTCTGATCCAAAACAACTTGGAACATGATGATGGATCTTGGCTCTTCTACTGTCTTGCAGTGACAAACCCTCAGCTCTACACTCAGTCTTTAGTCCATCAACAGGAATTTCAGTGAGTGAAGACAGCAGGATTTGAAATGAATTATAAGGCCTTTATGGCATTTAACCAGCTGCGTAGTGAGACACAGTAAATTGCTTACCTTATAGCTGTGCAATGCACAGTTCTGGATCTTTTATTTCCCTCATTGTAATGTTCCCTCATTTCATTTTTTGCTATGAACCCATTCATCTAGTCTTGGCAAGGTCTCTTTGTCTGTTTATGACTGGCAAGCACGTACTGTCCAACAGTGCCATAGGAATTAACACTTAGCTGCTACTTGTGACTACAGTTCTGGCCCATGTCATATGTTACATTCAGGGACTTTGGGACTTTATCCCATTAGCTGCCAACTATTGGTGGCGACACAGCCGCTCCCAGTTACAGGAAGTGCCTACAGCGTCTGTAAGGGAAGGGGCAGAGGCCATTCTGTTTGGCAAGGAAAAGTCAAGAAAGCTGAGTTTGTTTAGTGAAAGGCATTGTCTGTATCATTAATAGGGTTGGAGTTTCATTTCCTTCAGTTATATTCCACTGGGTGAGGTTCTTAAGGGATAACAATCGAATAGGCTGATGGAGCTGCTGAAACAATACTTGCTCACTGCTCAGGTCACAACAACGATAGATTCTTTTTTAAGGAATCACTTAATGGGGCACTTTCTGAGATCCAAGTCCCTCTAATTCCCCCAAGGGAAAAACTGTAAGAAATTACTCTTGATAGCATGGAGTCCAACATGAGTGATCCAACTCTGAGGCACATGTCTGCCTTCCAGGAGACACGTCTGCCTTCCAGAGCAACTCCTTCAGTGAAGCCCTGGTTATCTCCAGGAAGACTTGACTTGATCTGCTAAAGTTAAGATGGATAAACAATGAACCGCAGCCAAGCCTGCAGCCAAATATGTAGAACCTTGCTGGAAAAAAACAGGGAAAATCCAGCTTTTGCTGGGCTAACTCTGTTCTCATTTACACTGGTGTGAACTCAATTAACTCCACTGAAGCCAATGTAGTTAACCTGGATTTATGCTGGTATCATGTAGGAGAATATAATACAGCAGCTAAATGTGGCCCTTTGCATTTTTCTCGCTTTAGCTCTCAGCATAATCATTACATGCTCCACACACTTTATATAATTGGCATAATAGCTCCTTTTTTTCTCTGCAGCACAACTCCAGTCACCACATACATCAGCCCCGCACCCACCTGTCAGGCAGGTGCATGAAATGCCTCACTCAGAATATCTCACTGTCTGATTAACAGACTCATTTGCTGCTCTCTCACTACTGGATAGCTATTGGCCCTCAGTGGAGAACTCCAAAAGAAATCAGCCTTAGGCAGGAAAATGCCCACAGCTAATGCCAGGTAGCTCAACACAGTATAACATCTCTGTGTCGTTACATAACCGCTAACTCTGTCATTAGAATAATGATTCACTCTCCCACCTCATATTCAGAAAAGCAATACAATATAGCAGGGGTTCTCAGACTTTTTTTTTCTGAGGCTCCCACAACATGCTATAAAAACACTGGGAACTGTGCTTGAAGAATGACTGCAGAGTCTGGCCTGTGGTTTTTACTGAGGGTTGGAATATTCTCTGCAAGCTGATGTTCAGGAACCGATTTTGTTGCTGTTTTGGAGGTTTCCCTAATGGTAACTTTTCCTTTGGGTTATGTTTTCTGTGTTTGTTAATGTTCCTTTTTACCAGACTGTTACGTGTTTAAAGCCTTCTGTTTACCACGTTATAATTCATTTTATACTCCTACTAAAGCACATTGCCCTTTGCCAGTTTAAGCTTTATCATAGCTCCTATTTGATTTCTGTACATTCGTGAAACAAGTAAAATTTCCATCTCATATTTTCACAAAATCAGCCATCCCTAGACTAAAAGCGTGCTTGTGCCACTTTTAATTTTCATATCATTCTATACACGAGTATTTCAATATTAATCGCATTGTGATTCCCAACTCACCACTCCTGCTGTACATCAGGGCAACGGGAAAAAACTCTGATTGCAATAAGAGCAGAATCAGGCCCCAAATAAAATCTTTATTACATTTGGCTCATTTCCTAGGAGTTCAGAACTCTAAACCACGCAACTTTTGAACTCACTTCCCTGCCTTAGACTATCAGAGCGGTTAGCCTACTCAATAGATGAGTAAAACACATAACTCCAGATAAAAGTTCTGGATATTTTACAGGTCTTTCTTATCTAAGGAGGAAAATACTCATCCACATCTTTACCTGGCTACCCTCGAGGCCTATAGCAATATCCACAGAATGCCTGACTCCATTTGCTGCCCTTAACTCCTATCCCAACCCTTTTGCTTCATCAGACAAAATACCGACCATATTCTCTGAAAAATACCAACACTCCGTTTATTTAACTTATTGCCTCGGTAATATTCTTTAAAGGTTCTCTATAAACTTTCCCTTTTATTGCCCATCTCACTTTCTCCTCTTCTTTCTGGTTTATGTCCTTTTTCAATATTCTTTTCTTGATTTCTATTCCCTCTGATTGAGTGTCTATTTATTCATCTATCCATATTCCCTTTTTTTTCTTTCTTCTCCCTCACTGTACTCCCTCCCATTTCAAAATCATCTCTCCTCTCACTTCTCTTTTTGCCTTTTTCTTTCACTGGTATACTCCTTTTCTCTTCCTTCGAAGGCTGACATCTGGAAAAGTTGCTATAGAAAATTGTGGGAGCAACAGATATGCCTTTATTTAGCTTGGGTATGTTACAAAAGGAAAGCCCTGGGCTTGCTGCAATTTCTTTTTAATCAATTGTATCCTGGACAAAAGGCATCTATTTCTTTCCAGCTGTCTTTTCTATGTGGCGCTTGTGTTCATATTTGTCAAGTGCTGTAAATGGGCACTTTCGTGTCTCAGCTCAGAGCTGTAATAAAACACTAAAAAATCTGCAATCATATAATACTCTGAGTTTTCATTCCATTATACTTCTTTATTTGAACCAATAAATCGATCACCACTAAACCTCAGATGATTAGTTGATTAGGGGAGAATAAAAAACCCACCGCCTTTGGCACTGGCCTTTCTAATGGGACGATAATGAGGGAGAGAGACTTAAAGCTACTCTGTGTTTACAAAGAGAATGCAATGGGTTGTATATTAATGCAGTGTTGTTCTGCTCAAAACAAATCATGAAGCCTAAAGAAACAAAATACTCAGCAGTTAGAGGTCACCTTTTTATATGGGATTTGGGGAAAGGGAGGAGGGTATTTGGATACCACTAACTAAGGGGAGTGAGAGCTTTGTAGTGTTTCCCATGTGGGCAGATGAGGGGAAAGCCAGAAACCTATCCAGCTCCTATTGAAGTCAATGCAAAACTCCCATTTATTTCAATGGGAGAAGGCCTCCTAGACCCTAGGGCTGAAATAAAAGTTCCATGTGAAACTATTGCAAGGATGGAGAGGGAGTCTTGCACCAAGAGACCTGTTCAGTTGAACCATGGCCACTAGTACAGGTACGCTGGGGAAGAGTAATGGATATGAACTACAGCCAGCATGCACTTCCTGTTCTATATGCCATAGCTTTTGATTCAACCACTATGAATCTAACAGCTTGCCAGAAGTTATCACAGACACACTTTCATCTTTACCAGACTTGGTTAATGTTAGCAGGTGACCCCAAGACATCCTCAGTCTTTAATTTCCCCAGGCCCACATGCTCGGATTTGACCAGCCCTCTTCTGCAACATTCTGAGGAATAATAGGAACTGTAATCTCCTTTAAGGAAACAAAACCCATCAGTCTGCCACATTAACTTTAACTGACATTCACTTTAGAACAAACACAGCATTGTTGGTTTAGATTAATAGCAAAACAAGCTGGTTAACCAACGAGGACATGATTTTAAGTGAGCTCAAGAATAAGAGAGAAAGTTAGAAATGGTTACAAGCAAATAAAAGTGAAAACATGCATCTAAAAGTCTAACACTTAATCTAGCAAGTTTTAGTTCAAGGCTTTGTTCAAGATGCCCTTTCTCACCCACAGTCTTCCAGCAAGACAATTACTGGCCCTTTCCTCAGTCAGAATCTCTTCCAGAGGCCCAAAGGTACTGGTGCCTTTGTCTTCTTAGGCAAAAGAACTAACTTGGGGTTCTCTGTGCCCTTCTTTCATACTCCAGTGAATCTTTGAAGTGGATTCTTCCAAAGGATACCCCTTTGCCATAGTTGCCATACCAATTCTAAGAGGCTAAGAGGCTATAGCTCATCATAAGTAAATAGCCTCTTAGAATTGGTATGGCAACTTTCACTTTTTCATGTTCTCTGTGTGTATATATCTATATGTATCTTCCTATTGTGTGTTCCATTCCATGCATCTGATGAAGTGGGCTGTAGCCTACAAAAGCTTATGCTTAAGTACATTTGTTAGTCTCTAAGGTGCCACAAGTACTTCTCAAAGTAAAGTTCATTCAAGCGGTGAGGAAGGTGACAGAGTGTGGTGGTAAAGGAAACTCCATGCTCTTTTGTCCCTGACTTGTGTTTGCTGAAATGCAAATTTTTCCATTTCCTGACATCTCCTCCCTCAGTTGTCTTGATGGGCCTGTTTACTACTTATATGTAAATTGAGATAACACACATTCCTTTGTTTAGAATAGACCTGTTTAACAACTATTGCCTTAGCAGGGGGGTCTGGTTTTGAACCTGTGCTAATAATATCACACAGGGGGAATTCATAACTTTACATATCATGTTGCTACCGACATTTCACGATGATATTATTGACCAGCGACTTACTAGTTTCCACATGATACCTCACAAGGCACATTTCGTACAAAGATTATTACAATAGTGGGGAGGGGTGTGAACAAGGACTGTTCTGGGACACACCCTGCAGATGATAGAACACTGGCCTACTGGCCTCTCCCCTACCCAACTCACTCTCCCCATCCCCAGCCAGAAGCTGTGGAGACCCTCCCAAAGGTACAGAGCATCCCTGCACAGAGTGACTGCTACTCCTCTGCATCACACAGCCAATCTCCTCTCATGCCAACAGGCCTATATCTCAGCCACTGTCTTCTTGTGCCAATAGGCTTGTTCTCATCAGCAGGACTTCTTGTGGTGCTTCCACCACAGGTGAAGATCCCATATAGGGCAGAGGAGTAATGTAATGGTGGTGGGTGGTTTGCAGAGGTAGGGAGAACTGATTAAAGCTATTATGCTCTTAGTATATAGTACTGGTAACTGTGTAGTGGGAATGCCTAGTTAAAAAGTTGGTTTTGTTCACATCAAGCCAACTACTGACCTAATTGAACACCCCCTGGGTTTGTCAGCTAAAAACTTAGTGATTGTCAACAAGCCAGAAGTGAGCACCAATTCCCTACTGCTTTCCCTGCTATACTGCTCCTGATGTACGAGTTTTCCTGGTTTGAAAGTACAATATATTACTCTACAGCAGTGGTCCTCAAACTGAGGGGCGCGCAGAACCACCCACAGGGGTGCGCGGCTTCAGCCAGGAAGAGCTGGGTGCGGCGGCGGCAGGAGAAGGCCGGCAGCCCTGGCTGCTCCTCCGTGCCGCGGTGGCCCCAGCCAGAGGAGCCAGGCACCACAGAGCTTGCAGAAGAGCTGCCTGGCTCCTCCTGCTGCGGCACCAGGCTTCTGCCGCTGGGGCCACCGCGATGCTGGCAGGGGAGCCACCGGGGCCAGCCGGCTCCTCCTGCCTTATTGGAAACCTCCCGTGGGCACTGCGCCACGGCTGAGACCTGGCCTCGTCAGCCGGGCACCGAGCGCCGCGGCTGAGACCCGGCCCCAGCAGCTGAGCACTGAACGCCGCGGCTGGGACCGGCCCCAGGCGCCACAGCGGGGACTAACCCCAGGAGCCTGGCACCGCACTGCAGCTGATACCCGGCCCCAGCAGCTGGGCGCTGCACCACAGCTGAGACCCAGACCCAGCAGCCAGATGCCCTGGCGGGAACCGGCCCCAGGAGCTGGGCGCCCACGGCTCAAACCCAGCCCTGGGAGCTGGGTGCTGTGCCGTGGCTAAGAGCCACCCCGGCAGCCAGGCACCCAGCGCCCGTGGCTGGGATCGGCGCCGCGGCAGAGACTGGCCCTAGGAGCCGGGCACCGCACCACGGCTGAGACCCGGCCCCAGCAGCTGGGTGCCGCAGCTGGGGACCGGCCCCGGAAGCTGGGCGCCTGCGGCGGGAACCAGTTCCGGGAGCTGGGCGCCCGCGGCGGGAATCGGTCCCGGGAGCTGGGCGCCCGCGGCGGGAATCGGTCCCGGGAGCTGGGCGCCCGCGGTTCAGACCGGACCCACGGGGGCAGTTTGGGGACAAGAAGGGCGCAATCAGGGAACATGGGGCAGTGAGGCTTACATAGAGGTGGGGTCCTGAAGGGGCAGGGGTCCCAGGAGAGAGCAGCCAGGGGACAAGGAGGGGGGCAGTCGGGGGCGGGAAGTGGGACGGAGTGGATGGGGGAGGGGCTAGGGCAGGGCTAGCGTAGGGCTTCCCCCATCAGGGTGCGTGCTCAAAAAAAAATTTCTGCTAGGGGTGCATGATCAAAAAAGTTCGGAGATCCCTGCTCTACAGCACTACATACCCCCTAATGTCTGTAATTTTTAAGAGTGGTGCCTTGACTGTGCCCATGTATGTGTGCGTGCAATTTACATGGCACAACGGATGCATTCCCAAATGTTGTTGATATGGTTAAGGAGGACCCTTCAAGTCCTGACCCCTAAAATCTCCTTTTTTTCCCTTTTGACTCATTTGTTTGCACAAAATGATAATTTACCATCCTATTAAACCTAGCAAAGTCTTTTAATTTTGGTTTGATTTGGGTTTTTTGCTTCTAAGGGGCTGTTATATAATTAAGTTACAGTTCATTAGTGTGCCTGAGCATTAACCTTTTCTATAACCTCTGATAAATCATGAGCACTCACTATGGACTATGGAGAAATTTACTTGATCATATAATGTAACCTCTCAAAAAAAAAAAAAGAACATCCTGCATGCTGCTAAACAGCTCAGCCCTGGAGCACGCATGGAGTCAGCGTCTATGCTTCAAACAAATATATCAGACTAATTGTCTGGGGGAAACAGAAGTTGGTCCAATAAAAGATAGTCTCACCCACCTTCTCTCTCTGGGGACAACAAATATTCGTTTTTTAAATATTATTCTGGGTTTGGGGTTTTTTTGGGGGGGCTGGGGGGTGCTATTGCTACCCATAAGTAATATATGACACTATGCAAAGAAGATTAAAAAAGGAAATGTCAGAAGCATTCAAATTTCCTTGTAATTTCCTTCCAATGGTAAGCACAGGAGTAGCTGTTGCAATGCTTCAATATCTCATATAAAAAGTCAATTCACAGTTTTTGATCAATTTTATAACCAGGCTGCAGCATGGATGAGATCCTAACTATCTGGATGGGACTGACCTTATGTATCCAACTAAGTTTTAGATAGTATTTGGGGACTTATTCTAACCCTGCTTAGGAGGACTTTTATAACATAAACATCAGACTGTAAGTGGTTTCTAACACAGTGACTCCACTGTGTAGGTTAATTATGTCTTAATTATGTCGGTGTACTGGGAAAACTAGTTCTCCTAAATCCCTGATCTCGGTGTGGGAGGGAGGACATCCCTAAATGCATTGTTCAGAAAAATCCATGCCCTGGCCCCAGCATCACCCTTCTCTGCCACCAATATGGTATCTATGCACCAAAAGTTGCCCAGAATGCACTCATACCAACATGGCTGTGCAGCACAGCAGGTTGGAACTGACCAATGGTACTTATACCAGATTGTGCAGGAAAAACTGTTGCTGTGTGAATGCAATGAGCCATGTTAGCTGTGGCCACAGCAGAGGAACACACCAGAATCCAACTGCACTGTGAATATGGTTCCACTGAGTGTAATTGAAGCCTGGGCTCGAACGATGAGAATGAGTTACTTTGGGGTTTTGATTCAATTTCTTGTCTGCAGTGGGGCCTACAGTTCACAGAAATATGAGTCAGTGAGACAACTTAGTTGTAGACTTTTAAAATGACGCAGGCCAGTGCTGGTCTGATAAGAATCTTTAGTTCTCTCACTGAGGTAAGAATGTTTCTAAAGCACTTTATAAGACCATCTTAGTTCATAGCCCTTGAACAATAAGAGATTTTCATTTGGTTTGGAAAGCAGGGGAGGGGAACGTTGTTTATTTACTTCAAGAAAACAGCAGCTGAACAGAACCTTTAAACTTTATCAAGATTTGCATAGGAAATGAAATCTAACAGTGGTTACTGGTATACAGAGGGAAACGGAGACCAGGATGTTTCTACAGAGAATATGCCAAAAGAAGAAGTGATAAACTGGCTGCATAAGCTGGTGGAGACGGTAAAGTTTGCACAGTTTGCTCTGATCTGAATTGTCAAACATCATAAAGAAGCAAAATCATGAAGATCACAAGATGTTCTCTCTCTGTTTATGTTTCCATGCATCTCGTGAAAGGTGCAGCCTGACAGCCTGGAGACTGAAGTGTTTTGTTTATATGCTGAATGGCTAAGGATAGGCCAGCCCAGTTTAGTGTCCACTTGCCCTGCATTTCTCCCCACCATCAATGTGCCTCCATTACAACAAAGAGGGATCATCATATTCAGTCTCAGAAGGGTAAGTCAGCCTTCATGCCCCAGCCACTGCTTGGATTCTCTGCTGAGACTCCCTACATGGGTGTCAGCTCTGATGGAGATTCCTGTACTGGAGGTAGATCATTAATGCATTTCATACACGGCCTCTGAATAGCCTCCAACAGAAAGTAATTTTGGTCACTACTGACATGATATAAACAAATGAGCTGGAGCTGAAAGTCTTCCTATCCCATTACCAGTTCCGTGAAACACATAGTTTTCCAAAATATCACATGACTTGGATTAATTTTTAAACCAGAAGTATATCTTCAGTTCTGCTTAGCCACATAGCTCTGACAGCTTTCATATAAGGAAAGCTGCACTGTTGGTTTTGTGTCGAGATATAAAAAGCAGATAGTGCCTAAAGCAAACATGTAATTTCTCTAAGGAAACTGAACCTGCAGACCACTTCTGCTTGCCACGCTTTGAAAATGGCATAGCTGCTCCGCATGCAAATAAAAGGGCCTGATCCTACAGTTTAAACTCAGAGAAAGAGCCCACTAAAGTGCCACCTTGACCTCAACAACCTTGGCGCGTGTGAGGAATACAGGATCAGCTCTGATATGTGAAAAGAATACCAACAGTGCCAACCTAATATCAGTGTCTCTCCCCTCAGCTGTCCACACATCGCCCTGTTGTTGGTCTTTGTGGGTGAACATGTTTTTGTGTATGACTAGACAAAACATAGCAACTCAACAATTTTCCTCCATTCGTTATCTTTTCTATCATTTCTGACCGGTATCAGCTGATGGCTTTAGGTGTATATTGCTTTTATATTCCCAACCTGGGGCTCTGTAAATTTAATCTACATAAGCTATTGCTGTTTATCACTTTAGGAAGGTGTGGTCCAGAAAACTGAACAGATGGGGCTAAATTATTTCCTACTATATAAGACTATCCTACCCTTCCAGGGTGACGGGCAAGACTGTCTCTTAGTAGCTCCCAGCCAGCCTCTCTCTCAGGCTAGGAAATGTAGTCCATTGTGGCAGCCATATCTGTAGGTTTAGCTTCTGACATGGCCTGACTAGAAATAAGGAGTTCAAATAAACAACATCCTTCCCCCGATAAACCAGAGATCAGGAAGGAGTCTGGCTGTTGGAGTAGAAACAGTCAAGTACAGGCATCTCCTTACGTTTTACTGTTTATAATTGTTTGGGGATTTTTGGTAACATCTTTGCAGTGGATACCTTCAAACATTATCTGGTGTGATGAGAGAAATTGCATGTCATTCTGCACCTCTTTGAGGTAGGTTAAAATAAACTTACTCTGACAAAAAGAAATGTTCTGTTAGCACATTTGGCCAGTGAATATTTGCTATCTCCTGAAGCTCAGAAAAACCTCTCTTCATACCCAAGGCTCTGTGGCTTGGAGTTGCTGAACTGAAAAACAGCTGAGCTCAGAAGCAGTTGCTCTGTGCAGCGCTAACTACCTTGTGTGACCTCTGTCTGCTGCTGGGAGGCATCACATAGTGGCACGACCAGTGAGTGACTATATAGATCCTAAATGCCTGGAGGCTCTTTCTCATAATTATTTAAGACTATACCAATATAAAATGGGCATTTAGTAAAGGTGGGGGGGGTAGAGTAGGAGTTGAAAGGGCATCTATCATTTAAATGTCCCCAACTGTTATAATCATTATAAAAATTATTTATTAAACACTTTATATCATAATAACTTCTCATGGCACTTAACAAAGATTTAAAGAGTCATCAGAGGAAATTCCAGTGCTGTTGAAATTAATGGCAAGACTGCTGATTTCAATGCCACCAAAATGTCAGCCAGGGTACCTGCCCCAAAGAGCTTACAATTTAAAATTTCTAGCATAAAGATCCTGCTTCTGATCTCAAGTGATCTCAGTGGAGTAACTCTTGTTTTATGCTAGTGTAAGTGAAATTGGAATCTGATCCAAAATGAAGTTATGCTGGTGTAAAATCGCTTTGGCCCCTAAAATAAGAGGCAGAGGAAGGAAAGCTTAGGGAAAGGAGAGACAAAGGTTAAAGTAAGTAACAACCATACTGCATGAAAAGCAAATTTCAATGCTCTGATATTTCACACATTCAAAACAAATAACTGGGAAAAAAAATATAGAGAGGATATTGCATTATCATAGGGGTGATCATCAGGGTGACCAGATGATAAGTGTGAAAAATCAGGATGGGAGTGAAAGGTATAAGGCACCTATATAAGACAAAGCCCCAAATACCAGGACTGTACCTAAATCAGGACAACTGGTCTCCCTAGTGATCAATGGCAGCTCTGGGTTGACTATAGAATAGCAATGGCCTCCATTAGAGCTATATTAGATTATACTCATTTTATCTTCAAAGCATAAAGCATGTTCCTTTAAATAAGCAGAAAATGCTGAATGTAACGTGTGCCAAATAATCATTACTGCGTTTCACAATTTGTCCTGTGACTGACTCCCTGTGCCACAGTAAAGTGGTATACATGGTAGTTCTGGATGGTATTACTCACTGTGTAACGCATATGGAGTCATTTCAAACAACTGTTTGGAGATTTTTTTAATTGTCATTTCCCAGTAGGCCATACAGAAATAGTCACATCATTATTATTTATTATTATTATTATTATTATTATTTTTGAATGGTGATGTACTGTTTTTAGTGGCCAGAAAGTGTTGTGAATGTTTGAGACATGTTGCATTGCAGGGAAATCTATCCAAGCCACTTCCAGTTTGTCAAAACATGTAATTGATAAGTGCTACCTGCAGGTATTGCAAGCGCATATCATGGCTTGTGAAAAGAGCAATTAGCTCTTTTTGGCTGCAAAGACTATTCAGCACCTCACAGAAGGCACTCAGTACTTGGCAAAATCAGGCCCTTTATTCCCATGAAGGAGCAAAATCAGTAGCAAAAACAGAGAAAACAGTCCGCTCTTGTCTTCAGAAAACAGCCAGACTGCTGAAGGGACACAGCTAACTGGTACTCCATAGAGCAAATGATGTTCTTTCTGTTAAGGCAAAGATGTGCTATCTTTGCTTATTCTGCCTGAAAAGCAGCCCTGCCTGTTAGGAGCACAGTCATATTAAGGGAAAGAAGATAGATCATCTGTCTTTCAGTCAGTCCGCCCTAGGACAGGAATAGGCTGACACCTCAGGAAGGAACTCGTCATTAATGAGAGCCTGGAGAAGCTCAACAGCAAAGTGCACGCAGCATAGAGCAAATCCTGCTCTAAAGCCCTGAGTTCAATATATCAAAAAAGATATAGTAGAAAAGGAAAAGGTGCACAGGACCACAAAATGACTAGGGGTATGAAAGAGCTTCCATACGAGGAGAGATTAAAAAGACTGGGACTGTTCAGTTTAGAAAAGAGATGAATAAAGGGGAGGGAACAATATGAGAGAGGTCAACAAAATCATGCAGGATGTGAAGAAAGTGAATAGAGAAGTGTTATTTACCCCTTCACATAGCACAAGAGCCAGGGATCACCTAATAAAATTAAGAGGCAGCAGGTTTAAAACAAACAGAAGTGTATACCTCTTCACACAACGCACAGTCAACCTGTGGAACTCGTTGCCATGGGATGCTGTGAAGACCAAAACAATAACTGGGTTGTAAAAAGAATTAAATAAGGTAATGCAGAACAGGTCTATCAATGGCTATTAGCCAAGATGGTCAGGGATGCAAACCCATGGTCTGGGTGATCCAACTGCCAGAAGCTGGGACTGGATGACAGAAGATGGATCACTTGAAATTGCCCTGTTCTATTTATTGCCTCTGAAACATCTGGCACTAGCTAGTGTCAGAAGTTAGGATACTGGGTTCAATGGACCATTGGTCTGACCTAGTATGGCCATTTGTAGACTCTTAAGCCTAGGCTAAGCCTATAACATAACCAGCTAATAACTGAAAGGCTGTTGAATTGTGTCTACTTGGTTTCAGTCCTGGTAAACAGAGCCTACATTACCCCATTGTAAATTTGAAGGGAGTCCAGTGAAGTCAACAGTGGTCATCGGATTTACAAGTGTGCCACTGGGGAGCGATATGGCCCAATGGGATTTTGCCTGAGTAGCAACTAAGCATTATTGCAAAACTCCCACCGATTTCAAGGGGATCAGGATCGATCCTAAGTAAGGACAGTAAAACAGGGCTATGTTTATGAAAATTAAGGGCCTGATTCTGATTTCATTTATACAATGGTAAATCAATAGTATCAACCCTGCAGTCAGGAGTTATCATAGTATAAGTGAGCTCAGAATCAGCTCCTACATGTCTGTTTCTCAGGAATACAATTTTGACAGCTTCCTTCTCAACATTAATGCTATCTGAAGGTAGGGACTTTAGGAGGGAACCTTTGACTTGGAATCACATAAATAAACATCTCCTCCAACAGCTCCTCAATCCCAAGGATGACAATTATTACCTTCGTGATGTTCTTCAGCACTGTGTGACTTAAATGAAACTACTGCAATTACAAATACCACATTCTTGGGTTGGCCTTTTAAAATGTAAAGCCTCCGGTGACTGTTGTCTTATGAGTTTTTTCAGTGTCTAACACAACAGGACCCAACTGGTGACTGGGGTCTTTGGCCATGACCTTAATATAAATAAGAACGAATAAATGACCTGTTCTGCTTGCTTTTTCACCTTGAGTCTACTAAATCATTTAATTGTCACAAGAATGTAAGCCAACTGGAGTTTTGCCTGAACAAAGACTGCTGGACTGTTGCCCTGTATTCTTTTACTATTATTCTTTATCTTCTCTTATGCTATTACACATAAAATAGCCTCCTTTTCAATACTTCCTACTTTCTACCTTTTCATCTACAGCCTTGATTTATTAACACATTTGTTGACATTTTGCTCCCCTAGCTTTGCAAGGGAATGTATTTCAAAAACAAATTAAGAACAAGCAGAATCCTTCTTAATCAAAAGTCTTATTGAGCTATCAGCAGAAATACCAATGTCTTCACTGCATCACAAGGAGATGAAAATGTTATTTTGTTATAACCTCCCATTCCTCAACTCACAGGACCTATACAGTATTTCACTGGAGTACATAGTGTTTCAGGCATGAGCACATCTTGGTTCTTTTATTGGTGAATCTATTGTTTGTGATATTTCATGAGTGTGTATTATTTGTAGTTGTTGCTTTCATGTAGCAACTGTAATAAACTAGCTGGATTTATGTTCCTTTCCCTTATTATTTAAAACAAGCATTGTTAAGTTTACTCTTTGAAAAATTGGATCTACCTCATACGGAGTGTTACTGACTCCGTTTGCAAGTCTTTTGCATCAAATATGTAAATTGCAAGGTGATTTGGCATCCCTACTCATATTTGAGAGAGGCAAGACAAGATAACTATGTAATTCAAATTATCTTCCAGAACAGGAAATAATCAGATTACTTCACAAAATTACTTTTTGTTTTAATTAAGTAATTATTGCAATCAATTACTTTCACAATTGTATCACTATATTGTGGGGGGGTGGAAGATGGTGTGTCAGTTACTAACTGGTCTTTTTTGATCTACCTAAACTTGTGACAAGATTCCCTTCTGTTGTCTGGAAATGATCCAATATGAAACCTCAGATCTGATTCATTCCAACATTTTTGACAGGAGACTCTAATCAGAATCTGGACTCAAACCCAGATCATATTTTTGCAGCTGCCTTCTAGCTCTACAGAATACAATGAGCCCAATTAAAATCCCAGATCCAGTTCTCTGGATATTCAGACTCCATATTCCAACTTTTTAGCAGCTCACATCCAAGTCTGTCACCATCATTTACCTTTGCCACTTGTTTCCTCTCTACTACAAGGTGTTATGTATATAATACAGCCATTTATTTTAAACTTTCATTGGTCACCTTTGATCTGGTTTGATCTAAACCTGGATCAAGCTGGGTAGTCTGACAGCTATACCGGAGTTCAGTACACAGTCCAGGAAATGCACTCCATGACAGCAGTGAGCAAACATTAAATACAAAGCTTTCACTCACACTTGTTTGTTTGATTTTTCATGATTCACAAAACTTTATATTTCATTCTTGGTGCAGATGCCACAATCTCAGCAGTCCAGCCTCCCTCAGGGCAATGGAAGAGACGTGATAAAAATGCCAGTGTATATGAGAGACTTAGATTAATCAGTTCTATAAGAGAGGACTGATGTCAGACAGTTGCTCATGTGAGCAGAGTTCCAACATGGGTGAGAGAGAGATTATCTCCACTGTGTGAAAGGTTACCTCTTTCCATGCATATAAGCTATATAATGACAATATACTAACTATACAGAGAGAAAAGGTTTAACATGAAGAAAAATGCTAAACTTGTCAGTTTCTACATTATTTACTAATATTTTAAAACTAGTATCAAATAAGTGAAGGGCAGAGATGCAGATAAAAATGACGGAGCTGGAAATAGGGTGTGGAGTAATATACAGAGGACAAGTCCAGGAGGGGTATTGAAACATAAAATGTATTGTTTCTGAATTCATTCTTTGCACTGCAGATAACAAAACAATAACAACTACACTATGAAAGATAGGCTAAATCTAGGTGCATTAAAATGAACACATAATCATACTGACTTAAATCAAACCCTAGTGCAGTAAGTAGGCTGCATGCAATGAGATGATATTCAGTAAAAGTGTAAATTTCTGCATTGAGGGAGAGGAAATAAATAGCTCAGCTATTAATTGAGGGGTAGCTAGCTGTGAATCTGAGGAAGCTCCAAGGGTGATCACAGACAGCAAATTAATACAGAGTCTCAGTGTGATGCTGCTGGGGAGGGTGAGGGGGAAGATGCAATGCTATTTTTGAATCTGTATATATAAAAGGATCATATGGAAAGCTAAAGAGGTAATAGTGTCATGTTAACCCAGCTCTAGCACAACCACTGTGGGAATAGCGTTTGCAGTTTTGGTCTCCACAGATTAGAACAGATATAGAAAATTTAAAAGAAACACAAATAAGGGCAATAAAAGTGATCCAAGAACAGATGGAGAGATTAAAGGAGTTTGATTAATATAGTCTAGAAGTGAGAAGAATCTATGGGCCATGGGCCATCTATAAATACCTGTTAGGTAATACTATGTGTGAAGGTAAGCAATTAATCAGGCTCAAAAGATGGTAGAACAGGGAGCAGTTGATTGAAACTAAGTAAGGAAAAGTTCTGGATGGAAATTAAGAAGAAGTTCTTTAAAGTGCTGCACCTGAGCAATGGCACAGAACCCCAAAGGTGATAGACCGGGTACAGTCATTGCCCATATTCAAGAACAGGTTAAACAAGAAGCTAGGGAAAAAGATGTAGCCAACAGCCCTCTTAAAATCCAAAGGCGTACACTAGACAATCATTTTTTTTTCATGTTCTATTTACTTTGGTTTTCTGAAAGGCTGTTGCTCCTACACAGATGTATATAATATATCAGACTCAGGATCTGACCCACTCTGCTGCTTTGTATCTGGTTACAATCCAACTCAGGTTAGTTGGTTGTCCTGTGGCTTACGTAAAATGAGTTTGGTGTATTTCTGGAAGAACAAGAGTCCTCGTTGCAAAAACCACCATCCCAATAAGCTGCTAGGCAATTTCAGCATTGAGGCCAAAAGCTGAAAGTTCAGATTTCATGCCCTATCTTTTTTTTAACACATAAAGGTGCATCTTCTAGCTCTGAGTTCAGAGACATTAGTACCACAGTGTGAAGTGGAATCTTAACACGGTTGCTGCTCATGTTGTACCTCGTCTGCGGATCACCTGAGAACCAATACTGCCAATATATCACCTTTCAGGACCACTAAAATACACAATACTTAAAAAATATAAAAAGGGGGGCACTGGTAACAAGTCCTAGAATTTTTAATGACAAATGGGTACACACACACGAGGCATATAATCCATGTAGCATCATCGCCCCCACCCTTTACAAATATACCATCCCAACTGCACTCACCAGTCGGGACTTCTGTCCCCTCCTCACTGTGGATGGGCAGTGGTGATTCCTCCATAGGGTGAGGCACTGATGGAAAGTAATGAATTGTGGTAGTATTTGTCGCAAAGTGACAATCACAAGACGGTCCCTTTATTATCATTATAATACAAATGCCTGGTTACTGTCACAAAGAGTCCATTTTCAAAATGTCACATGGCAGGAGGTGGCCCCTGCAAATATTTCACGTGTCCAAGGCACCTCTGAGAATTCAGATACATCAGTGGGATCCACCATCTGAAGTTTGAAAATCTCTGGGCTTAATTTCCTCTTGAGAGTTCACATTCTGGGGGGATTATTAGCTTCTGAAAGTTTAACATGACCAAAGAGGCCTCATTTTGGTCATTCACAATCGATGGGGTTAATCCCAAACTAGAATTCATATTCGTAGAAGTTTAGACCTTTCTGAAAATTCACATTGCACAGAGAGGTTTCTATCCTGGAAATTTCATAATTCCAACACTTGACAATATTCTGATTGTTCACATCCCTGGAGTAAACTCTCTTTTGGAAATTCATACTGTTGAAGAAGCCAAAGGGAGCCAAGGCACTGAGGCACATATAGAGACAGGTTACAGACATCAAATCTGAGTCATGATATTTCATGCAGAGAACCTGGAGAGAGAGGCTCTGGTGCTCAAAGCTTGCCTTTGGCTGCTGAAATGCCACAGCAGGCAGTAGAACATTGTACTGCATGTGGCCTCTAGGCCATAAACTTTGTATCACTGCTCCATTTTATGGAATATATTCCAGTTACAAGGCTCTAGATTATCCAGATATTCAGCTTTATGATATTAAAGTCACTAGAGGGAGATCTTTGAATCTGCATTCCAAAGGGGTCCAGATTCTAGTGTACGTCGGAACACCGTATCATCGTGTCTTTAGGTTTCTTTTTCCTATTTGGAGCCTCTTCCTTTAAAGATGTTTTTTGTTACCCTGGTGATTCCTCTTTAAAAAACTGAGGGAAATGTGTCCTTTGAAATCTTTTCAAGAGACTTGAATTTTCTATAGCAGGGGTCCCATGTTGAAAATGTGAGTAATATAACTCCTGGAATGTTTCCATTTCTATTGCCTTTTTTAAAATGGTACCGTAGCTTCCCAAAGATACCCTCAATATCAGTTTTAGCATCTCACTGTAAAGGACAATTCTCTTTAATTGATGGTGTGTTTTTTTCACTTAATATACACATGCTCTTCTCCTTTGAAAAAGCTTATCCTTAATTAATTGCTCTAGTGATTTCCATAAAACCAGCCAAAAGAATATTCATGATTCAAAGATACAAAATAAAATTCTTATAACATTTCAGTCAAAATATAGCTGGAATAAGAGCGAGTTATCAATACATTTTTGACTAGCAATGGACCACACAGTTGTGTCTTGCAAGGTTCAAAGAGGCTCCAATCTCTGCATACACCTAAGCCCTCCTCTTATTGAAATGCAAAATAAAGGGTAGTGTAAGAGAGGAACAGCTGAACACAGTTGACTACATAACTACCGTACTAGCCAGGGAAATAATGGCCTACAAGGGTGCATTGCACAAGCTCCTTTTATCTAAAAGCAGAACTAACGTTCCAGTCCAAAAACACCAATAAAAAACAAAAAAAACCCACAGTTGTCAGGACACAGCATTTTGCTGCATATTAACTAGGAGTTTCTATCTGAGTCTAATCTAGTGCCATAATTCAGAGCCGTATGTTATTTGAAAAAAATGTTGATTTATGAGAAGTCAGCTTGATGTGAATGCTCATGGCTTGTCATGCCACTTGATATAGTGCGTGCTTCGAAGCTATACAAAGCGGGTCCCCTGCATTGCAATTAATGCAGTCATTTTCCTCATTAAGGCTCATTTTGCACTAAGGCAACAATGGTCTTAATCTATGCTGTTTCTTCAAAGATTTTCTTGACTTTACTTACTAGAAAGACATACTAGAGCGGAACTTATTTGACTACTCAAAGTTTTAAAATCTGAGATCTGCAAGCAAAGCAAGTTGCTAGGCAATGTGTAAAACTGTTGAACTCCATCATATGTACCTTTACATATTTTATGGAGAGTCCTGTACAAGAGTTATCAACCTGATGTAGACTGAGCATTTATTCTGGAGGCAAATGTATTCACAAAACATTTGCAACAATATTCATCGGTGGCTGGTGGTATTTACTCTCATTTTAGAGGGTCTATGGGTTGTAAAAAAGGCCTGAAATATCTGTATGCCACAAGAGGCCACACACATAAACAAATAAACAAAAACAACTTTATAGACACAACTTGGATTTTGTAGAAGAATCCAAGAGAAAGAAGCTTGTTTTTAGCATAAGATTAGGAGCTAGACTCCTGAGTTCTAAGCTGAGCTCTGACACTGATTCCCTCTTTGACCTTGGCCAAGTCACTTAGGGCTTGATCCAAAGCCCACTGAAGTCAATGGAAGGTTTTCCACCAAGTTCAATGGGCTTTGGTAGAGACTCTCAACCTCTATGCATCCATTGCTCCTCACATATAAAGTGAGACATTACTACATACCCACTTCACAGGAGTGGTTTGCTCACGAATATCTGAAAAGTACTTTGTAATAGTGCCTAGGTATTTCCATGATATACATAATAGAACTGCATATGTAAATTTGAGATAACAGGCACTGAGTATTGTTATTGTGTAACTGCAGTTTATTTTTACATGCTCTTTATTCAGTGGTTTCTATGAGCAGACGGTAAGTGTTCAGTACTTGAACATTCTAATTGTTTCTATAATCCTTTTGTAATTTCATAAATGAGCATAAATAACACTTACATGAAGAACAGTCTCTCCTGAATGGATTTTCTCTTCCTGTTTTTTGTGGGGGGAGAGAGAGAAGAAAAAGAAAAAAAAGAGAGAAAACAAATAAACAGATATGTTAAATAAAAAAATAAAATAAAATAAAAACGGGAAAAAGTCCATCAGAATACTATGATATTTGATTCAAACATCATCATGCAGATGATGTCACCAAATAATACATATGAACTAAAGAAGTTTTTTGAAGTACATCAGATAATGAACATAATAAAGCAAAAATAGGCCATTTCTTATCCGTCATCCCACAGCAAATTTTTAGTATAAATTGTTACAGAAATTTAGCCTGCATGTATATTAAGAGCAAGTAAATTACATTGTCTGAGCGAAAATAAAATTCCAATGCCATTTTACGTGGAGCAAGGTAAGAAGGCTTTTCAAATTACTTCCTAAAGTCCTCAATGATGGCAACATCTACCCAGTGCTAGCATGCATACCCAGGGGCAACCCCTAAGGCAGTGTCTCATAGGTTTTGCAAAACACTTTCCTCCACCCTGTGCTCAGGGCACAGATGCACCGAGGCACAAGCCTTGCAGCCAAAAAAGTAGGTGATGGCTCCCACTGTTATGGCAGGGAAACCATAACAACAAACACAACCGAGCTGTTGGGACCTTTACTCCAACAAATGACTTTGCATAACCACCCTGCCTCATGACATTCCCCTTTCCTGCTTTCAGTGAAAACAGGACTTGTGTACACTTAAAAGTTAATTTGGATTAAGCAAGGGTATGAATTTAAAGCACAATAACTTCTTGAATAACTTCAAGTACAGTCACTCTAAGTCTGGAATAACTCCCACATGTAGACAAGCCCTAAGTCCCTCAGAAAGACAAAACCCACATGAATACAGTGGTCACAATAGAAAAAGCCAACTGCTATTACTTCTCTCTCTTTTGTCTTGGAAGCTCAGATCCTGAGGTAAAATAATATCGGTAAATGTTGGCCCTCCAATGGCAACCCCCATACTTAGATTTGGAAATAAATTAAAGGATAACTTTACTACACCTCTACTTCCAAACTTCTACTGGAGTATTTTACACCAATGTCAACACCGGTATAAGTTTAGCAATATAGTAATGACCAACGCTTAGCATGTACATTCTCTCTTTGAATGGATAAAAATGCTTTGAGTCAGATCCTCAGCAGGTATAACTCAACTCAATCAGTAGAGCTACAGCGATTTACACCAGCAGATGCTCCAGCTTTTGGTTGAACCTATCCCAACATTTATGGGGGAAAATTCAATGAACATAGAAATGACAACTTTGTACTCTGACTAACCTTCCAAACCACTGGGAAATCATTCCTGTAAGTCAACGATACCAAGTGCCACTGGAGTTAAGTGGGAATTTGCTGTTTGGAGTGCTTAAATGATGGGACTATGGGATTACTTTTTAAAAGCCATCCTATAGTATAAATGCGGGTTAGTGCATTTGACTTCTTTCATCACTAATCTCCCATTGTAATCTATTCAAAACTGCAATTTTAAAGCATCGACAATTAATTAGGGTGATGAATCAGATAAGGTATTACTTTTAAAAAGCTGCAACTCCTCTAACTTGTACATTCATCTTTAATTGTTGCATGTTTCAAACTGAAATGAAGTGTTCTTCAAAAAGCAAAAACATCTTTATGGAGTCATTTGTCTACATTCTAAAAACACTAAATCATGGCTCAGCTGTATAGAGCCCCTATTTCAGGTGTGTAAGCTCAGGATTGAGGAGTGCTCGCAGATTGAGAAGGAAGAGAAAGCAGTGGAATAACAGGAACTCCGGGAGATGAGAACTGAGGAGCATTGGCAGAGGTGTGATGAGGAGCTTCCACTGACTAAATGCAGTACCTGGCGCCATACTGTGCTACCAGTTCTTCATTTTACCAAATCCACCCTGTTAGTAGAAACAAACAAAGGGTGTTTTTGATGTTCTTGCAGCAATCAGACACAGGAGAAGGCTCAGGGACTAATTATTTTTAAATATCTAAAGTTAAAAATTAAATGATGGTGACGTTTTACTCATTTTTTAAAAAATATTCTACAGACCTCAGTCAAAAGATCAAGTGTTCTGAACCCGCTATTACTGCAGAATACTGTAGGGCTTTTTAATATTGGAAACAGAGGGCTTTCCAAAGCAACACTAGGGTTCACAGCATTATTATTTGCAATGGACAGAAAGAGCTTTCACAATGGAACTGACTCTAACTTACATTCTGTAAGTGCAACTTCCCATCAATGAAGTTCATCAGATAGCGATTTTCTTTACAGCACTCATTTCTTTAAACAAGATATTGTCATATCCAATAGAATAAGAAAAGAATTAATCTTTTCTCCCAAAAGAAAAATTAATCTTTTCTCCACTATGGTACATGTAACGATACTGTAGAGCAAATAATCTCTAGGAAAATAAAGATTTGGAAGACTGAAAGATTACATTGTTATGCTATGAGGAGGGAAAGCTTAATGAAATAAAATGTGATTGTTTGGGGTTTAAACAGCTCTGCCATTGTACTAAATTGAAAATTCAGGATGCTTTGGTAAAGTGAAAAGACCTTGGTTTACCCTAAATTCAGTTCTCTGTGCAATGATGGTTTAGTTTTTCTTTAGGGTTTAAACTTCTCTAACTCACAATCTATATCCTCAGACGGCTCTGTTGGTGCATCTGGGTGCAAAATGCAGATTACACTTTCAATGCAGAGCCAAGTGGGAACAGCCAAAGTTAGAAACACACAGAATGGAATGCCTCCTTGCTACTGAAAGCATACACAGCTCAAAACAATCAGGCTATGAGGGAGTATAGCTTCAAAGCGCTATATGGGGTTTTCTAACCACGCTATAATCCATAGGACTCTTTGGAAATGCATTCCCAAATGGAAGGGAGACTAAGTGCAGATCACTAGACTGTAGCTCAGTCTTGGTATCCAGATCACTAATTAGGGAATTAATCCTTGAAATTCTCCTCAGTTTTAGCTGTAAAACATATCACTCCGAAGTACCCTACTGAAACAACCAAATTCTGGCAGGCAGGACTTCTCAAACATCATGCACAAATGGTAATATAGTCTGAGGTTTCTTTGTATTTTACCACAGCAGTGTTGCACCTCTTATTCATACATGATTTCAAACATCCTGGAGAAGCGTTCTTAGCTCTGCTCACGCATAGTGCCATTTAAAAAAATCAAAAAATAACCATCAAACTATCAAAAAATAAAAATACATAAGCTAGTGGCTGTCAACTGAATTGAAGGGCCAAATTCTGCCCTCCATTACATTAGTGTACATTAACATCTGCAGAATTATTCCAAGTTTACACCAGAATCTGGCCTGATATCCCTAAAACTAAATAAGGGCATTTTTAGACAGCACTTCTCCATCTCCTTAATACCTCCAGACTGCTTTATGCTGACTGGGGTTTACTGTTCTTTACATAGCACCGTAGCACTGCACAGAGTTAAGCAGCAGGTAGCTAGAGGATTCTGAAGCCAGTTGTATGACACTACACACTGGAAAATGCAGGCTGGTAAATGGTAAACAACAGAAAATAAAAAATTAAAAAAAGAATTCCATTGCCTTTCCATTATCTCCCCATCTGAATTATAGTACAATGATACTCAGACCTCAGTAGTGTGAATTCATTGTTTCATTTACTATAGTGCTATATATTCATACTTAAACAGAATCCTAATATGTATATATATCCTAAATATTTCCCCTGTCCTACCATTTAAATATGAATATATAAGCCAGTCATTTTGCTATGAGACTATATATACAGTCTCACAGCAAAATGACTGCCCAAGTATTATTATTTTATCAACTACAAGTGGTTAATAACACAGTAAAAACATCCCCACTGGCTAATAACTTAGTTTGTTTAATAGTTAAGTCATGCAGTGTTTTAATATCATGTGCTGTAAAGAGCCACGGGAGACACATTAAAGTGCCACTTGTAACTCAGAAGATTCAGTATGAGAATCACTGATCCACCATACTAAGTTTGCCCATCCTCCACATACTGCCCTCTAATGGCTGGACTGTCAGATTGAGAAACTACTGGCCGCAGCCTAAACAGAATATAAACAATTAAGGAAGAGAAGGTGGAAGAGAATGGGAGAGATGAAGACAGTAGTGAAGATGGAGACCGTGAGATGGAGAGGCAAGAGGAGAAGAAGATGGGGAGGGGACCCAAAAAGGTAGATAAAGACCAAAGTGAGAGAGGGGCTATCTCTGAATATTTGACAGGTACTAGCTAACATTTACTCACCCTTGTTTACTACACGTATCCTCCCTCCAAACACACACAATTCACCCTCAACACTTGTGCCCTGAGACAAATAGCATTATTAGTACGGTAGCTATCCCTTTGTAAAAACCAAAATTTCCCTCTCTCGCCACGACCATACTGTACACTTCTGTAAAAGGAAATGATCTTCCACCAACATCCCACAGGGAAATCTTTCCATAATGTTTCTTTGGAAATAAACAAGGCCAAAAAGAGTTGGCCAATTCTGCTTGAATCCAAATCTAGAAGTAACAAATCCATATGCCAAAACCGTAAAAGTTTTGCCCAAAGTCTCTCTCCTCAACATTCCACAACACGAAGTTTTGTTGGGTTGATTTCCTTACAATCCTAAACCCATAGAATCTAAACTGGCAGCAACTGTCATCCAAGTACCAAATTATCAAGACAACTAACTCCATGTCGCCTGAACAATACTGCTCCACTTTTTGTTGGTCCAACATTTGAAACATTTTGACATATAAGCGAAAAGATACAGTGGTTACCAAAATAGCACTATAAACACAATCCGTTCTTCTTGGCACATTTTCTTAATGCCTTTCCCAATATGGTTAAAAAATGGGAACTAACCAAAAAAAGCCTCTCTCCAACTTGGCATGAACTCCGTTGAAACATAAAAATCTTTCAGATGTGTGGTTGTGTTTCTTCAGACTTGTTTCTGGACTGTTTTCCCACTATGTTTTCATTAGTCATTATTTAAAAAATAATAATAAAGAGAAGAAACAAGATTTCAGAACTTATAAGTGCAAGAATTGTGTCACTTTGAAGGAAAAATGTAATTCTCAAAGAAAAATATTTTTTCATCTCTCACAAATGAGGAAGTATAAAGAGGTGAATATATTCTTAATTCTCCATCTTCTTATACATGTTTTATCTTCTGTGGGAATGCAAATTAACTCCCATACACACCCCATATCTTCATATACAGAAACTCAGAGCTGTCTCCTAAGTCGGTCTTTTGTTACATTATCATACACCATTGAATGTTCATCACCTTAAACTCACTGGGCCAAATTCCAATCCAATCCACGCTGATGTGAATCTGGAATTACCTTTTTGACACCAAGATAACTGAAATCAGAAACTTGACCCACAAAGTTATGACACTTTAACTGCCTCTCAAGAAAAAAAATGTCAGACCCCAGTCAGATCCATTAGTAGCAGCAGCTGCTGCAACAGCACTGGCTGTACTGGACATTCAACGAGACCTACCTGGGGGTTTGCATACAGCTTTCAAAAAAACCGTTGCATTTTGCACTGGGGAAAACAGCCGGGGGAGGAAAGAATAAATGCACTTTTACCAGCTGGAGAGCTGCCAAGCAAGTGGTTAATTTCACACTGCAAACTGTTATCTGAAAAAAAGTTTAACACAAGCTGGTGGAGCATGTACGGAAGGCAAGATGGAAATAACTGCTCGAGAAACCACACGGTAGCCTAGATAGCAATTAAATATAGGTAGGTGGCGGTGTTTTTTAAAGGGCTTGAAAAGAAAGAAACGGCACTATTGGCCCGCGCGATGCAAATGCAAAGAAAGAGCACGTTGCACCCTAGCTCGCAGAGGATACGGGAAAGCGCAGCAAAAAGACGGGGCTCGGGGGACAAGAGGGAATTGATGCCGTGGGCACAGAGGAGACATTTGCAGCGCTGATCCACCCAGGCAATGCCCGCCCGCCTCTCTTGTTCCTCCGGAGGGTCCTTTCTTTGCCATCGCCAAGAGAAAAGCAGCAATTAGTCCCCCCGCCCCTCGTCCCCTCTCTTGCGCGGCAGATCTTCCTTCGGCAAAGGCAAAACCCTCGCTGCCTCCCGACCGCTCCTTTGTTCCTTCCCCGTCTTCCTTCGGGAGCGGCCGGAGCCCGGGGCCTCTCCCCGTCTGGCGCCCAGGAGAGCCGGGCTCTTACCTGCGGCGGGCTCAGGTGGCCGGCCAGGGCTCTAGGCGCGTGTCCGGTGTGGCCCGGGGAAAGGTACCGCCCGACTGGCCGGGCTGCCGGCGAGGAAGGGGTAATTTATAAGCGCTTTCTTCCTGACCTCTCGTCTCCGTTGTCTAATGAGGGAGCGTCGAGCATCACCCATCCTGCTGAGTGGAAAAACACCGGCTCAGCCTCTTCTTTGGTGGAGGGGCGGGGGTGCAAGAGGAAGGGGGGGGGGGAGGAGGGGCCACGCTTCAGACCCAGCCCGGGAGCCGGGGCTGGCTGGCAGCCTGCTCGGCTCCGGGGAGGAGCCGCGGGCGGCGGGGCCGGGGGCAGGGAGGAGGGGGAACAGCTGCCGCTGGGAGCAGGGCGGCTGAGGGCGGCCACGAGGCCAGCAGCTGAGCTCGGCGAGAGGGAAAGTGGAAGCTTCCCCCGTTGCTGGGGGCGGCCCGGCCCCCGCTTTGTCCCCCCACCCCACCCCGGAGTCACTCTGGATTGCCAGGGGTGTAGCTGAGAGCAGCGGCGGCAGGTGCCCCGGGTGGGTGGTGGAGTCGTGTCGTTGCAGTGACAAGTGGAGTCACACCGCTTTTCTAACCCAGTCCCCCCCCCGCCCGTCCCCCATTATCCTACCTCCCAGGCCCTGTCTCTGTCCAGGCGATGGAGGCTGATAGACTCCTAGGACCATCGGGTGGGGAGAGACCACAAGGGTCACTAGTCTAACCCCCTACCAAGATACAGGATTTGTTGTGTCTAAACCATGGGAGCCAGATGGCTCTCTGGCCTGCTTTTGAAAACCTCCAGCCAAGGCGCTTCCACAACCCCTTCCTAGGCCGCCTGTTCCATTGTCCGACTGGTCTCACAGTTAGGGAGTTTTTCCTGAGATTTAACCCAAATCTGCTGTGTGCTGTAGCCGCTCGAGGTTTGTTTTTCCTTCTTTCCCTGAATGGCTTTTCGGTGGTTCGATGTCGCTTGTGAAATATATGACAACACACTCTTTGTCTCGGTCTGCAGTTCTGAGCTGCCCTGGGTCCTCACCATCTTCCCACAGTCACACTCACAGGCTGTCGAGGTTTGGCTGGGAAGCCTTTTTTTCTGTAGAGAGTTCCCTTCTCTGTTATGGAGTATCAGGCTGTACTGGGATCAGGGCAACAGTAATTGGAACACAATCAAGATCTCCCCTTCATGTATGCCCTCAAAACACATGTACACCCACAGCCCTAACTTACTCCCAGGTTGATGATTTCCACGGAAAGTCTGGCTCCACTCAGTTTGAATGAGATTGAGATTTTAGGGGTGTTTATAGACCTCTGAGATCTATCTATGTAGTTTCCAAACTAAAATCTCACACCTGGAACACTCCCTAGTTTTGTGGGATTTCAAAGAAGGCTACAAACCTAACAACCATAAAGGAAAAGGAAGTGTTGATAAGCAGATAGGATCCAAGACTAGAACTCAGGAGACCAGACCCAGGCTTTATGGCTTGGGCCTCCCAGAGATAATTTCAAACATCTAGCGCTCAAGCACACGCAATATACAAAATAAATATAGTACAGTTTTTGCTGTTGGAAATTACACCAGTCAGTTGTATTTGAAATGGCCTGGCCATTAGGGGCTTCTCTTCAAGACACTTTTTTACACTGAATTTTGTAAATTCCTAGATTCCAAGGCCAGAAGGGACAATTGTGATCATTGAGTCCAACCTCCTGGCTAACAAAGGCCATAGAGGAGCTTCCTCAAAATAAGTCCTAGAGCAGATCTTTTAGAAAGATCAGAAAAGAATGTAATTTTTAAAGTTGATTATTTCCCTTTAATGATTAAAGATTAATGATAAATATGTGTATGTATTCAAAGGACAATAGGCGCACTGTTATACAAAAAGAGAAAGAAACAAAATCCTTTTTCCTTACATTAAAATAACCCCATGTGCTGTTGTTGTTAATCACCGAAATGATGAGCGGCTCACTTGCGGCTCGCTGTCTTCTTTCGCAACTGTGTTCTATGTGCTCAGTGTTGTGGGTTTGCGCATTTTTCACAGAATCAAAGCAATTAAAGACAGAAAACATTTGTTTCCTTTGACCACTCCCCTGCCAAAAAGAGAATATTTCCCTCTGTACATTCCTGAATGCTTGCTATACGCTAACAATCAAATTGTCACTCGTATCATTTATTTTATGTGGCATAGGTAAAAACAATTACAGTACATGGCTTTCCCAGAAAACTCTAGTTTTAAAGTATTTACTAAATCAACTCACTTCATGCTAGATTTTTTAAATATCTATGTAAAGCAATTTTCCACTAGTTTTAGATAACTACCATACAATAACCCTGGGTTGAATCCTGTGGTGTTGACATAAAAGTCCCATTTTACTTCAGTGGCGCTGCAAGATCAGCAATACAATTACTGTTTTTGTTTCCCTTTTATTTTTTTTTACTAAATTAAATCAAATCAAATGGAACATAACTCTAGCGCCACTTCTATGTTCATAACAATACTCGGAATGTCAGTTCCTTCCCCAGTGTTTGATATATTCTTAAATTCCTCTTTTTATCATATGAATCGCATTTTCCAAGCTAAGTCTAAGTGTGCTATTAATAGACAAGAGACAAGACCAGAAAGAGACAAGAGTTTCTATAGGCATTTGCTATACAAAATAATGTAATCTTGATGGGCCTAATTCTGGTGTCATTATTTCACACAATGAACAGCCGTTAAAGCCCAGGGGAGTTTTGCATGTGAAAGAACTGCAGGATTAAGGGTAATATTCACCTTGGTAAATGGCCCATGTAAATCCCTCTCTACACCACTGAAGTCTTGCAGTGGCTCTGTTGGGGGAAGTATGCAGATTGGCTTTGCAGGACTCTCTACACTCCGCAGACCATAGGTCCCAGCACTGACCATGCACAATGTAATGCAACGGACTCTCCGTTATTATGGTGATGAGAATAGTATAAATTACTAAGAATAGGGTGGTGATAATGGTGATCCCTTGGAGATTCTTCATCCAGTAGCTGTTAGGGTATGTCTATGCTATGATAAAAATCCTGTGGCGCAGCCATGGCCAGTGAGGGTCAACTGATTTGGGCTTGTGGGTAGACATTCGGTCTTGGGCTACAGCCTGGGCTCTGGGAACCTTCCGCCGCGCTGCGTCTTAGGCTTCAATCTGGAGTGAGATCCATTCCCCATTGAAGTCCATGGCAACACTCCCACTGAAGTAAGTGGGACCAGGATTTCATCCTCAGTCTTTATTTAATGAATTTCACATGTGTTCCCCCAGTAGTGCACAGATTTGAATCCAAATCAGATTTCTGCCTTTTGCACCAGCATCAGAGCTGTTTGCTACTAACATTACAAAATTTTGCAAAGAGCAAAAGCATGAATTTTTCCAAACTTGCCCCAGGATTAGGCGTACTGAAAGAGCTTGTTTCCACAACAAAGTGGAAGCTTTACTGGTATATCAACTGTTTTTTATTTTCATGTAAACTAGAAAAATCTCTAGCCTCTTTTTAAACATGAGAAAGCACCTGTAATGGGAATGTTTCTACAAAGCCCTTTTTATAAGCTGATATTGCTTTTTCTTTTCTATTCTTTTTCTATTTTTTTCTCTAACTTGAAATTCAATTTGGCAATTTTTATTAGATCATGCTTTTAGAGAGATATGCAATTAACCTAACAAAATGTAAGACAGTGTCTTTGCTATGTTAGGTCATGGCACTGGCATCACAAAAAGTATTCTTTCTGTGGAAGCAATTCAGCCATTCCCTCTGGGTTATCAAATGACTCACATGATAGGACAAGATAATGCACTTACATTTTGGGAGGGAAGAAATCATAAGCATAAGAGGAAGAAAAGACCTCCAAAGCTCTCTAGCACAGGGGTGGGAAACTTCTTGGCCCGAAGGCCACACCGGGGATTAGAAATTGTATGGTGGGCCATGCATGCTCACAAAATTGGGGTGTGGAAGGGGGTTTAGGGCTCTGGTTGGGGGTATGGGCTCTGGGTGGAGCTGAGGATGAGGAGTTTGGGGTGTAGAAGGGTGCTCTGGGCTGGGACCGAGGGGTTTGGAGGGCAAGAGGGCAATCAGGGGTGGAGAAGGAGTGCAGAAAGGGGTGCAGGTTCCAGCTGAGGGGTGCAGGCTTTGGGGTGGGGCTGAGGATGAGGAGTTTGGGGTGCAGGAGGGTGTACCAGGCTGAGTTGAGGGGTTTGGAGAGTGGGAGGGGGCTCAGGGCTGGGACAAGGGGTTGGGGCATGGGGAGAGGCTCAGGGGATGCAGGCTCCGAGCGGTGCTTACCTAAGCGGCTCCCGGAAGCAGTGGCATGTCCCTTCTCCGGCTCCTATGTGGAGGTGCAATTGGGCGGTTCTGCACACTGCCCCATTGTAGGCATCGTCCCTGCAGCTCCCATTGGAGTGCATAGAAACTGGAGCACGTCCATGCCGCAGCTTCCGGGAGCCATGTGGTGAGGTCCCTGACCCAGCGCCTTACCCGGAGTGGGGCTGAGCCGAGTGGTGTGGCTCACGGACCACATTAAAACGGCTTGCAGGCCGGATTCAGCCTGTGGGCCGTAGTTTGCCCACCTCTGCTTTAGCACCTCTCTAGTCACATCTCTCCTTGACTGTGCAGAATTGTTGCTTCTAGCATAGTCCCTAATATTTAACATTTTAAATGCCTTCTTGACTCACAAGTAATGGGGCTTTTGTCCTGCTTTTAATAGACTTTTTCACAGCCTGAAATATTTCACTGTTGGAAAGTTTTTTTCCTAG
This sequence comes from Dermatemys mawii, assembly GCA_007922305.1. NCBI lineage: Eukaryota > Metazoa > Chordata > Testudines > Dermatemydidae > Dermatemys > Dermatemys mawii. Next base: position 10,429,325 of record ML677372.1, on the reverse strand, counting down.
TATTCAGTCTAATTTTTCCTTTTCTTAATGTTGTCTAAATATTCTTATTCCTTGCTACAACTATGACCAAGTCAGCTGGCATAGTTCTGACAATTGGTCCCGACCTGGCTGCAACATGGTTCACAATTGTGTAGATGGAATCTAACAGTGGGCTCATAACTGCATGAAATCATTCGACTGTCCAGGATTTTGATCTGGTTACATGCATGACTGGGTCCCATTTACATTACTTTGGTAAGCCATGTTGTAGCTGGATCAAGGGCCAAACATTCTAACTGGATCAGTTATAGCTATAGTGTAGATGAGGCCTTTGTCCTATCTCTATGTAAAAGTCTTCTGCAACTTTACAGCCATCAAATAATACTAAACCATTTTCATAGCCTTTCATAGTCTTCATATGGTCTATTAGCCCAAATGCCATATTTAGCTATTTTGCTCTTTCCTTGTGTTTCAGTCCCACAAATGCCCCCGCACTTTTTTCTGTTCTCCAGTCTGTCAATCTTCCTAGTAAAGTAGCGTTCACAACTGATTGCAGTATTCCAGGTGAAGCTGCATTAGAACTGCATGGAAAGAGACTGTCACTTCTCCATGCTTGCCGTTGTTATGATGGCTCTGCATATTCATCTCCAAATATGGATTGTTCTGGGTGCTGGAAGGGATTAATCTGAAATCACCTTATTTTTGTTACAGAGAAGCAGCCAAAATAGAGAATGAACACCTGCAGATCTGTAGCGTCAACAGTAATTATGACATTCTGCCTTCATTGGTAGAATATAAGAGAAGGAATATTGGAAAAGAAACTCAAGGTTAAGCAAGTCTGAACCCTCCTTCTCCAATAAATACATCTTTACTACAAAGTAGAAAATCAAATTCTCTAGAAAGGATAGGGTTGAGAGGGTTATTATTAAGTGGCCCAAACTGAATTCCTTTCTCAAGCCAGGAGGAAAGTAGCCTGTTGGTTCTCAAGCCAGGCGGCCGGTGCTTGGGGAAGGACAAACACCAGAGGAGGTTCCTAGTAAGCAGCTTTTTTTCGGGAAGGAAGTTATTCGTTGCAGGTTCTTGGAGCAAGGAAGGTTAGGGCTGCATGCATGCCTAGATGTGGAATAGGACATTGATGTGCTCTCTCACATCACGGTAATCAGCCTCAGTGATCTCGTCAAAGGTCTTCTCCAGAAGTTAGGCAATGAGCTTGTGCAGGTTTATTAGGAGAGCCACCAAGGTCCTTGTCTCAGTCAGGTGAACACATCCACGCTACTGTGCCTTGAAGGGCGTGAGGGCCATTGCTGCACACAGGCAAGCTGCATATGGGCCACGGCAGAAGCTGCATTGTAGTAGAAGACCCTCCCTTGCTTCCCAGGTGACCCTCAGCAGCGAGATATGTTCCAGGACGAACTCCTGTGGAAAATGTGGGGTTCAGTATAGGGACCCCGCTGCAGCTGTTGGCTCTCCCCAAAGCACAAAAACCCAGAGGACAGCACAGCCATGAAACAATCAGTCCCCTTTGACCTTGTGCTTACTCACCATTTTGGGGCTTCCATGGGTTATGTGCGCTCGCTTAGGGACGGGCAAATTATGCTATTGTGTATACTGTGCTTGTCCTCCTTAAGCAGGGGTGGGGGGGTGAATCATTGCGCTGTCTGGTGTGAACAATGCTGCCTCTGTTAAGTGTAACACTTTGCCCTTACAGATGCAACCTTAAGATCTTAGCCAACCGTGTTATCACCAGCCGAGAGATTGCAAAGAATCAGGAAGAGGCCACGTAAAAGCAAAGCAGACATTCTGCATAAAGTAATGCAGCAGTCATTTAACAAGAATCTAAAGGCGCAGAGGTGGTGGGACAGTGTAGAAGAAGCAGGATGAGGAGTGCTGGCAGGAAAACGTGGTTCTCCGGCAGCAAAGCACAGATCAAATGATAAGCATCAAGGACCACCAAGCAGACTCAATCCAGGCTCTCAGAGCCATGCAGGCAGAGCATTACTATACCCACCTCCCGCTGCAGTCCTTGTCCCAAAACTCTTTCCCTTGTGCCCCCATGTCACCTCCTACTCACACTCCCCAGCATCTGGGTTCTTGCCTCCCTTATCTGCCTCCAACACCTATAGTTTTACCACCCAGCCTGAAAACTACGATCCTTACCCACTGCACTCAACCCCCATCATCCTGCGTTATAGCCATCCTGAAGTGCAGCGTTCATTTCACAGCAGTCCAGACAGGCAGGCTGAGTTTGATAACAGGGCATACACGAATCTCTGATTGTACTGTTCCCCACCTCACACCCTTTCTGTATCCCAAGCAGTTGTGGATGGGTTTTTTTTTCAGTAATTGGATGTTTTGGCTGTGAAAACATACTTTATTATTGCATACCTTAACCTAAGAAAGCACAGCCACTGCAAGTCAGCATAGCATAGCAAACACAGTTTCCTACTAACATTGGAATCACTGCATTTCACTCCCGTGCAGGGCGCCAGACATTACTGGTGGCTTTCAGCATCAAATTGCTCCCTCAAGGCATCCCTAATCCTTGCAGCCCTGCTTTGGGCCCCTCTAATAGCTCTGCTCTCTGGCTGTTCAAGTTCAGCCTCCAGGTGTTGAACCTCCGAGTTCCATGCCTGAGTAAAGCTTTCACCCTTACCTTCACAAATATGGAGGGTACAGCACGTGAATATAACGGTGGGGATGCTGTCATCGGCCAAGTCCAGCTTCCCATACAGAGAGCGCCAGCGGCCCTTAAATGGCCAAAAGCACACTCCAGAGTCATTCTGCACTGGCTCAGCCAATTGTTGACCTGTTCCTTGCTGCTGTCCAGGCTCCCTGTGTAGGGTTTCATGAGCCACGGCATTAAAGGGTAAGTGGAATATTCAAGGATCACAATGGGGATTTTGACTTCCCCTGCGGCGATCTTCTGGTCTGGGAAAAAATTCCCAGCTTGCAGCTTCCTGAACAGGCCAGTGTTCTGAAAGATGCATGCATCATGCACCTTTCCGGGCCAGCCTGCGTTAATGTCAGTGAAATGCCCACAGTGATCCACAAGTGCCTGAAGAACCATAGAGAAATACCCCTTCCAATTCAGAAGCTAGGTGGGCTAGTGCCAGAATTGGAATATGGTCCCATCTATCGCTCCTCCACAGTTAGGGAAACCCATCTGTGCAAAGCCAACCACAATGTCATGCACATTACCCAGAGTCACGCTTCTTCTGAGCAGGATGCGATTAATGGCCCTGCAAACTTGCATCAACATGATTCCAACGGTCAAATTTCCCACTCCAAACTGGTTAGTGACCGATCGGTAGCTGTCTGGAGTTGCCAGCTTCCAGATTGCAATAGCCACCCGCTTCTCCACCGTCAGGGCAGCTCTCAATTTCGTGTCCTTGCAACGCAGGGTGGGGGCAAGCTTCTCCCATGAAAGTGGCTTTTCTCATCTGAAAGTTCTGCAGCCACTGCTGACATCCCAGACTTGCATGACAATGTGATCCCATCACTCAGTGCCTGTTTCCTGAGCCCAAAAGCGGTATTCCACAGTGCTAAGCATGTCCATTAATTGCACAATTCATATGCATTACATGAATTGATATCATCTTTAGAATCCTCATAGTCAGTCTGGATTTTAAGGAGTATCTTGACTGCCAAACGTGACGTGGTGGCAAGACTCATCAGCATATTCCTCAGCAGTTCGGGCTTCATTCCCACAGATCGAAAGAGAAGACAGAATGCGCCGCACAGAAACTGTTGAAAGATGGTGCCAAATATGGACGGAAGCACTGGGATGCGAACCAATGCATCACGGGATGTAGGGACAGGCCCCAGAAGGCCCCGCAGCCCCTGCCCCCTTCCCACAAGTCACAGTGCCAGAATGGGAAGAGGTGATCTGTGAGATAGCTGCCCATGATAAATTGATCCCCAAAGGCACTCCCCGTTGACTCTGGAACTCCAGCTCGCCAAGAGGCGCAAGTGAAGTCAACAGGGGAGCCTGCTACCGCCGTAAGGACAACAGGTAAGCTGACCTAAGATGTGCCGACTTCAGCTATGTTATTCAAGTCGCTGAAGTTGCGTATCTTAGGTCGACACCCCCCCCACACACACTGTAGACGAGGCCATAATCTCTGAGCCAAGATAATCTGAGAGCCAACTATCCTAATGAGCTGCAACTAGTTCTAGAATGAGGTGCTATCAGCTGCCTGTTTGGACACCAATTAAAACTTTCAAGACTTGCAAGTAAGCAATTCATCTAGTTCCCAAACATGGGATATACATAAGCCTTTTTTTCATTAATTCTCTTCCAGAATCCAAATCTTAAAAAAGGCATTGCAAGACTGCACATGGATAATTTCTTCACATGAAGTTCTAATTCCCTGGCAGAAATTGGATTTCTTTCTGTTGGCTATAAAGGAGACAGCAAGTGTCCACAGAGTCTCCCAATACATAGGTGTACCCACCCACTGGCAGTAAGGACAATTGTGAAAAGGATATACCACTCCGACTGATGTCAGCATGGGCTCACCTATGAGGTTTTTTTTTTTAATATATCACTGATCCTATCATCTTTCTGTTCATGGCCAAAAAAAACCACTAGAATGCTGATCTGTGGTCAATTAACTCTTCACCATCCGCAATAGTCACCATCCACAATCACAAGCCAAATTCTGACCTAGTGTGCATCGCATAAATATGGCTAAGAGATACCACGAACCTGTTAGCTCACCTTGCCCACCCAAGATAGTCTCTCCTAAACAGAGCCAGACCCAGAGAAGACAGATCTGGGGGATAAGTAGCCATTCTTTCTCTTTCTGGGCTAAACTGCAGGACAAGTTCACTCAAATGAAACATTTTTGAGTGAGTCCCCTTAATATGCAAGTCCAGACAAAACTAATTTCCTTCTAATCTATAAACCACCAGACACCAAAGACTTTCTAGAGGTGATGATAGAAACTCTGTCTAAAATAGTGATTAAATTCATGAGACTCATCATCTTGGGAGACTTCAATAACCACATGAACAGCGCCTCTACTGAGATAGCCGAAAACAACCTATCTGAGATCCCTGCCTTAAGTTTCTCATGAGCAATCTCCAGATACACATGCACATAGAGCCAGCCATATTCTGGACTGGATTCTTGGTGGACATATGGAATGCAAGAACTCCTCCCCTATGACCTGGTCAGTCCACTTTCTCCTCCATACAGAAATAAGAACTCTTCCTGTTGCAAGTCAAGAAGAAACTATCACCCTGCTCTGTCCCTGAAAATTTTTGCACCTTGCCACATTCCAAAAGTTACAGAAAACTCTACCCAACTGGGAACAAAGAGAAGCAGCATTAGAGAAGCACTCCAAGTACTCTGTGACTACTGCAACAGACAATAGCGCCAAAGCAACCTCCCCCACACTCTGTTCAAAACTGAATGCAGAACTCATTTCTTAAATTTAGCTTTCTCTCAAAGTTCTGTATACACACGTGCATGCGTTCACACACACACACCCCACATACAAATGAACATTCAAAATCCTATAATCAGGCTGAGAAGAGAGAAATAAAAGAAGGTTTGTTATTGTTCTCACTTCAGGGAACATATGATTACATAGACAAACTACATGCATAATTTGTGGGCTTCATGGTTTGGGGTGTTTGTTTAAGGTAAATGAATGAGACAATTTAATGAACCTCTAAATAGGCCATTTTCCTCCCTGACTGGACAGATGAAATTTTGTGGGCCTTGATTCAGAACATGCCTACAAATCCTTCACTGTTCAGCAAAGGACTCAAACACATACTTAACATTAAGAGGAGAATAACAAATAGCACATTTTTCAGTATGAATTTTTGGCCAATTATCATTTATGGTAAAATTCATGAAACGTTTGAGATTTGTAAACATTTCACAAATATACTGGCAGTCACCCAAATACCTGTGAACAATTAATATAATGACTCTATGATTATAGGAGGAGATAACCTTCTCTGCTTATTTTCAAATCCCTCTTTGTATTATGTGACCGGCTCTAACTAACAGCCACCTATGAGACCATATTGTTTTTAGAGTCCCATTTACATGTAAAAGTTCTCACAATACATCATTTTTAGAACAGGCTTCTTTGTAAGCTGTTGACAGAAAATGTTTATAGCTCTATTGATACTCAAGGAAATAGTGTGAATGGGGTCATGGATGTAATATTTTTTTTCTGAGTTCACTTGAACCTGTTTTCCTATTCAGCAAAGTACATTAGAATTTTTAAACCAATTCACTTTGCCTGTGTTCATGCCTTTTTTATGTTCCATGAACAGTCTAACAAAGTTAGATTTAGGAGTGTGTTTCTTTTAATTTATAAAATATTTATAGGGAGTGAATTTTGAATTCTCAGTGCAACCATGCACACTGGAAAACTAGTTTTAACACTAATAGTCCTCCAGTTAGGGAACTGAAAGAGAGCATGTGACCGATGACTAACCAACACAGCTTGGATTTTGAATATTGAATACCCTCAACAAATTGACTATCTACTACCTGCAGGATGAGTATCAGCTCTTTGCGGGCATTTCACAAACGGAAAAAGACAAAACTCTTTAAATAAACGATTTGCTAGGAATTATTTGTCTAGTTCTCAGGTCCTTATTCAGCAGAACACTTTTGTACATGCTTAAAGTTAAGCATATACTGAAGTTACGCATATGCTTAAGAATCAGAGGGGTAGCCGTGTTAGTCTGGAATTGCAGAAGTAACAAAGAGTCCTGTGGCACCTTAAAGACTAACTAAAGTATTAGAGCATAAGCTTTCGTGGACTAATACCCAACGAAGTGGGTATTAGCCAATGAAAGCTTATGCTCTAATACTTTAGTTAGTCTTTAAGGTGCCACAGGACTCTTTGTTACTTCTGCATATGCTTAAGTATTTTTCTGAAAATACGCTGCCTTAAATTCATGCTTAAGTTCTTTGCTTTCAGGGAAATAATTAACAGATTATTAATTGTATAATCTTCAACAACCAGGATTCTGAATGCCATGCCACTTTAGACACAGTTGCATTGGTTACCAATCAACTTTTATGCCAGTTACAACTTGCTTATGATGATGTAAGCCCTTTCCAAACAGGGTTCAAGTTATCTTCTTACCATAGATGTTATTGCCTCTCCAGTTCTTTGATGTGTTACCTTGACTTGTGGTTCTTGTAGTTATGGTGCACCAGAATTGTTGATCTTATTGCATATTGACGTGAGGAATTCATGAACCTTCCCTTTATGACTTAATATGAGGCTTATTACTTTCACTGGTGTTTTATTCTTCACAAATAACTAGCTGCAAGGTAAATTAACTTTCAATGTCAAGGTCATTGTAAAGGCTCTTGACCAAGAGGTGCTTCAGCAGGTTAAGGTGCTATTAAAGTTCAAGTTGCTGTTAGTAGCTTCCAACAGAGGAAATTCTTCTCCAATCACTCATGTTGAATTGCCAATTGCCAACACTGGGGATTTTTATCAGATAAAAGGAATGATGATTATTGAGACCATCGATGCCTACATTGTCCCAGAGTTGAACCAACAAAATTAAGGAATGAAGGGCCAAATCATAAGTTCCTTATTTAAAAAGTGAGCTTGCAAATGCTTACTCACATGAGAAATCTTTATTCATGTGATTAGTCCCACTGATTTCAGGACTACTCAGGAGTAAGTGCCTGATCCTTTTCCCATTGATCCAATGGCAGAACTCAATGGTGAAGGATCTCATTATAACTGAGGATCATAAAACCTATATAGAATAGAATAGAATAGGGTTCACTATTACCAACCGGAGGAACAAGCTCTTAGCTTTTCACTAAGTTCTTACTTAGGCAAAACACCTATTGAAGTTAATGGGGTTTTACTAAAGGAGTCAGTGAAAATTGAGTCACGACTTGAGGATTTAAGCCCAAAAACGGAAGAATCTTTGGTAATGGCAGCTGCAGCGTACCTGTTCAGTGGACAAATTGCACTTTTCCTAGCCTTTTATACCCCACACACCCTTCTTGCACTTTCCAACTACTCCATGACAATGACATTGTGACACCCTTCTGATGCATATGAAAAAAGTATTTTTACAAACCAAAACACTAGAAATACTCTTATGAAATGTTTTCCTCCCATGACATGCTGTTTTCTCATTACATCTGTTGACATTTTTCAGAATGACCTCAGCTGGATATTTTGTTCTGGAGTCCCCATTTAGTGGAACATTTAAACAATAACATTTTGAAACATGCTCATTCTCTCTTTTGAAGTCCATTCAGGCTCTGCCCTAGGGTCAGCATGTGCATTCCAGCAATGATGCCTGGACCATCTGCTGTACAAGTAGAAATCCCACTGGTCTTGTACCTAGAGGTACTAACACATTGCATAACTCCCACTGAAAACAGCCTGTCAATTTAGATGCATTTTGGACTTGTTCCTATAGTTGTAGCATCACCCCACTGGAGGGTTTGTGCATGGAACCTTGGAGTGTGGATTACAAACTAATGAGGTAAATAATGAGAACTGACACTAAGTTATTTTATTAGAAATCTGTATTGTACCCGCAGTCTATCCTTTCACTTTGTGGTTTCCGGAGCTGAATTATTGGCTTCTTATTCAGATATCAGATACACATATTCCAGAGTGCTCTTTATTTCCTTATGGTAAAACCTTGCTAATTCACCCAAATGATTGAATTTGCTTATTATCAGTCAGTGGGTAAGAGAACATACACAAGAACAAATCATGATGGCATGTAACAACTGAGATTTTCAAAGTTATATGGAATTTGGATGACTGAGGCAGCTTTAAAAATCTCAGCCAAAATGTGCTTTGTTCATATATTTTGTCCATGGTAGTTTAGTATTAATGATTTGTAATTAAATTTAATAATATATTGCAAAATGTAGTGTAGCACAGTGGTGGTAATATTGTGCCTCTGTAAGACAAAAAATATACTATCTGTGATTTTGATTTTACAGATTTGCGTGTGATCATACTAAAAATACTTTTGGAGAAAAGAATAAAACCAAACCCTAGTGTTCTAAAGATAGCTGGTCCAAATGTTTTGAATTTAGCTTACATTTGAAGAAACAATAACCAGGAAACACTTCAACAGGATTTTTTTATTATTATTTTTCCCAATTATAAAGCTCATCAAAATATTCTTAAATTTTGAAATTTTGGATTTAAAACCAGCAGAGAGTAGTTCAAAAATAATTTCACATTTTTTTCCTCCTTCGCATCCCTTCTTCCTCCCCCACAACCAGCTCTACTTTTGAGACTAGACACACAGTTCAATTTTTAAAGTGCCTAAGTGACTTAGGAGTCTAAGTCCTATTTCAAAAGAGATTTAGGCATTTGGGGGCATATTTTTAAAGGCATGCAGGCACCTAAAGATGCAGCTAGGTGCCCACCAGGATTTTCAAAGCACCCAATAGACACTGTGCCTCTGTGTATCTTTAGGCACCTAACTACCTAAATGTCTGGCCCGATGTGTCTACTTTTACCCCAAATCTTATTCATATTCCTGAGTCAAAGGAGCCAAAAGAGTCTCCATTATTTGAGGGAAATGACCAATCTAAATAATGATATATGTTTGTTATTTTAGCATTATTTCATGATTTATCATGCACTGGTAATACAGTGCACTTTAAACAGAATTTGGGAACGGGCAACAGGGGATGGATCACTTGGTGATTACCTGTTCTGTTCATTCCCTCTGGCATTGGCCACTGTCAGTAGACAGGATACTGGGCTTTATGGACATTTGGTCTGACCCAGTATGTCCATTCTTATGTTCTTATGTTATGTTCTTATGGATAGTCTCTGCCCCTGGGAACTTAACATCTAACTTCAGATAATATACTTCAAACATATGGTACAGTCTGTAGGTTGTATCACCAAATGTCAATTGATATTAGCCTTATCAATTAATTTATGTTTAACATATGTTCTGCACTTGGTGGGTTAGCACTAAAAAGCCTCCTGGAGGAAGAGTGTGTTTACAGTGACACCATCTGAATAATGAGAGAGGGGCTTGGCAACAATGCGAGGTAGATTATTTGAAGTGTATGGGGTATCATGAAAGAAGGCATGAAGAGAGAGGTGGAAGGAGGACACAGATGGGCATTAAAGTGAGAGGTGTGGAACAACACAGGCTGCCAGAAGACGAATACACGTAGTAGGCCAGATTTTCAAAGGAGCTCAGACCCCATTTAAGCACAAAAATAACTGGTCATATTTTTTCTTTTGAATACCCATCTCTCCCTTATTTAGGTACCTAGGTGACTCAAAATCTGGCCCCAGTTGTGCAAGCTGAGCACCAGAAAATCTGGTCCATTGTCTATCACAGTGTGTCATTCTTCTGTGCTAAGGAGCAAGTCATACAGAAGTAAATATTCAAATAAGGGTTGGGATTCATGAACTAAAGATCAAACAACATAAGCTACATTTTCATAAACTGGATTAAACAAAACGTATAACCATAAGGATTGTGGGTAAATATTGCGGTAATACTCTACAGCTGGAGGTCAGGGAATTTCTAAAGTGAGTACATGTTCTAGTGCTTCTGTCTTCCCCTAAGAGCTTGGCAAACTAATTTAACTTCTCTGTTACAAAAATGCCTCATCTGTAAAAACAAAAGAAGGGAATAATAATGCTCATTTATTAGCACACAGGGGGACTGTGAGCATTAATTAGGGCCAGATTCTGGCCTTAGCCGCCAAAGGCATACTGCGGGGAAGAGCCGGGTGCAGTTACCAAGTGGGGGTGCTCTGAGGCACTTTGCCTGCATGGAGCCGAGTCAGGAGCGCTGGCTAATAGAATGCAGGGGGTAGAGTGCTGAACAGCAGCTCTTACACCTCATGCTGAAAGGTGGAAAGAGTTTTTTCCCCCAGCAACTGCCTGCAGGTGTCAGCAAGTGTGTAGGGAGGCCACCCTGCCAGAATTACTAGCCGTGCCCCACCATGGAGCGAGGAGCCCTACCAGGTGTGTTGGCTAGTCAAGCCAAGCAACCAAACCTCCTGTTTTACTGTACATCTTCTCATATAGTGCTGTTGGTTGCTACTGAATGCTGCTACCCTCCTTTGCCTCCGACCTCAGCAGGCGAGTTAAAGCAACTTAAATGCACTAACAGATGTGTTAATGACACCAGCACTGACCTCACCTCCAAATTTGCCCTTGTCTCCCCACAGTGGGTTCCTATTTGAGGGTCAGATGGGATAGGAGCGAGCAACCCTTTTGTCTGAACACAAATAGCTGCATTCCTTAGCAAGCAGGCAGCAAGACAAATTATAAAAAACGTGAAAAATCAACAGATTTGCACGTAAATCAGATCTACTTGGAAGTTTTCCTCAGCGTGACCATCCCTCTTTAAAGCTGAGAGAAGCTGTCTGAGAAGTGACCTGAGCCCCATTAATTCCTGACTTCCAGTCCCAGCTCTGACATTAACTCTGAAGCAAGTGTAATCCTCTCATTTTGACATTAAGGGCCCAATCCTCAGCTACTGTAGGTCAATGAAGCTGCACCGTAATAAATGGTGCTACGTCAACCCCATCTGAAGATTTTCCCTTGCGTCTTTTGCTTTCGGAAAGTGAATTCAACTGTGTGCCTAATTATTAGTTGTTATTTCTATGGCAGTAGGCCCAAGAGGTCCCAAGTGGGGATCAGGGCACGATTATATGAGCTGCTGTACAAACACACAGGAAGACATGGTCCTGGTCTCAAAGAGTTTGCAGCTCTAGACAATATGGGGTGGGTCTGGATTCTGTTTAAACTGGGGTTAGAAATTTGGGTTCAGGGCTGAATGAGGGCAAGTTCTGGGGTTCCAATTCAATGGCACTGAAATATGGCAAGCTGTTCTCATGACTTTTCAGCCCCAAATGACAGATATTTCATGAGATCAAGTTTTCTTTTGAGGTCTGGGCATGAACATGGTGGCTATCTCACAGAATCAATTGATCTCACAAAGTTTCTGCCATCAGGAATGGTGGATATTGTGTAATGTCCACTGTATCAAGGAACTGTATGGAGGAATTTTGGGTACATACAAACCAAAGACTCCTTTTGGTTCTGGATCCAGCATGAAACCAAATCTACAGAGGCCAGTTCGGAGCCTGCAACAGGAGAATTACCCAATACTAAACAGGGTTTGGGTTCGAGGTTCTAGTTTCTATGTTCTAATTTCATTCAGCCTTCTGCTGGTAAAGAGCAAAAAATTTTAGCTCTGGGAAATAAGCAAATCATAGTGGGGTGGGGTGAAGGGAGGGGAAATGGGCTCTGCTACATTGGTCTTTATTTTGTCATGGATTTCATCTCAGTATTGTTCTTTGTTTCCTCCTTTTTATAGGCTTTAGAATTTTGTGTTACTTTTATGTTTGTGTTATCTCCCTTCCACTGCCAGTTCACCTCTGCATTTGCCCAGAGCTGTAGCTATGGGTATGTCTACACTGCAATTAAAAACCCGCACCAGGCCCATTCCAGCTGACTTGGGCTAAAGGGCTCGGGCTAAGGGACTGTTTAATTTTGGTGTAGACATTCGGGCTTGGGTTACACCCGAGCTCTGGGACCCTCCCTCCTCGCAGGGCCCTAGAGCCCAGGATGCAGCCTGCCTCTCAACAGCTACACCACAAATAAACAACCCCTGAGCCTGAGTGGTGTGATCCTAAGTCAGCTGGCATGGGCCAGCCATGGGTTTTTAATTGCAGCATCGACAGACATACCCTGCAAGGCCAGGCCAATGATTTGAATGGCACATCTTCTCTCCCAGGACAATGGAAGTGAACTGCCCTTATCCAAGGCCCTAAACAGTCTAAGATGGTTGATTTAAATAGTCGTGATTACTCTGCTCACTATTACGTCAAGAATGTTAACCGTTTGTTGCAGGGCTTTTGTGTAACAAATGTTTAAATTCTTTAGGTTCCCAAATCTTTTATGGAATGGAGGGGACAATGTTCTTAAATTAAGTTTTAAAATAATTTGTCTGCAAATCAAACATCCCTCCAAGTCAGGCTGGCTCATGAAGCCCTACATTAGTGGAAGTTGTTAGTAATTATTTTATAGCACCCACACTTATGCAATGCACTGAGCAAAACACAAACAGGGACTGAGTCTCTTCCCATTGATGCTGGCTTTACACGGATATAACTCCACTGACTTCAAATGAGAACCACGGTGTTAGTCCTGATTTAAACCCGTGTAAATGAAAGGAGAATCAGGCTCATAAATGTCAGGTCCCTGCCCTGAGGAACTTACTGTCTAAATGATAGTTGTGACGTGGGGATACAACAAACACCAAAAAGTCATGGGACAATGTTAGACATAGGTGTATGCTCACTGAAGTCAATGATTTACGGATCTGGCTCTTATCATCTCATTTGATAGGCATGTGTAACTCCTGTTAGTGTTGTTGTACCTTACCCTCCAACGCTAGTCATAAAAATGAGCAAGGTCATCCAGTAAATGCAGGCGTCATGTGTACTAAGTGTTAAGATCAGCAATAGTTCGGTTCATTAAACGGAAGGTTTAATCCCAGATAATAACCCCCTTTCAGGATTTAGTGGGAAAAAACAGACAGGTTTCATGTGGGTCCATGGCTCAAGTCACTGTTTCTTGTTTCTTAAGCACAGATCAGTCTGGCTAGGAGCAGAACAAAGAAGGTGAAAGCAGTCGAAGCACTGATAATCCTTAACCTAACCAGACATGTCAATCCCCTCCCTCCTCATAGAGAGCCCTGCTTTGGGTTCCTGTCAGAATAACTATTCATCAGAGTTGCCTGTCGCGAACTGGTGGAAAGTTCCAAAACCAAAATGCTTTCTTAGTGATTTATTACAGGGACAAGCAGGAACAGATGGTTGGTTGGAAGAGTCATTTTTAAGTGGTTTCCTTAGTCTCACTTGCTTTATATCTTACTGCACTTTGAGTCTGTGTCTCATTTACACTAATGCTACTTTACAATACCAGAGCAGTGTAAAGGGACCTTAAAGTGTTGCCACTTTAAACAACTAGAGCAGCATAAAGTGGCCTTAGTGTAAACAAGAATCAGGCCTTTTAAATTTAAATTGTGCATTTTGATGTACACTAGAAGAGACAGGACTTGGCAGTGAATAACATAAAGGCAATCCTTTATTCAGGCCGTTTGACATATTTAGGCTTCTGGAATTCTCCTTGACTCTCACCCGTTTTCAGACTGACTAAAACACAGCTTGTCCCGCCTGTTGTCACCACACAGGACTGGTCTAAATCTTGGTCTGGATTAAGATGTCTTGGAAGGGACTGCTGATTATAAGCCAAGCCAATCTTCAAAACAGGAAGGAAGAAAGGGATGGTGGAGGCAAGGAGACACCTAGGATGCTGTAGTCCAGTAAGAAAGTATATGAAGAGATGAGAATGGAACAGAAAAAGGCCACTTGGATGCTCACATTTATTTATTTATTTTAAGAAGATGCTGAATTTTAACTCAGGAGAAATGCTAATGTGTCTTGCCCACCATGCCCTAGCACCAACCATAATGTTGTTCACATAGGGAGGCTAGTGTGAAACATTTGCAACAAAGGGTTGGAATTTTATTCTATTTAACTAGAAATTCAAAAACAGATCCATTCCGAGGGAAGGTCAGGGGTGGATGGGAATTTAATAATTAATTAATAATTAATTTAATAATTTTATTATTTGCTTGAAAACAAGCCCCTTTTCCAGTGACAACTAGCCTATTTCAGAATGAAAATTGTCCACATTATGAGTACAGTCTGACCCAGATTTTCATATGTTGAAATTTGATATTTGCAAGTCTCCCGTGCAGTCAGGGTGAAACTAACCCCTTTGCCACACATGATCAGTGTGTAAAAATGTGGTGCTGTTGGAGCCTTGTTGGTCCCTGCATATTAGAGGGACAAGGTGGGCGAGGTAATATCTTTTATTGGACCAATTTTTGTTGGTGACAGAGAGGGGCTTTCGAGCTTACATAGAAGAACAACAACTCTGGATAGCTTTAAAGCTTGTCTCTCTCATCAACCAATGTTGGCCCAATAAAAAATATTATCTCACCCACCTTTGTCTCTGTGAAAATGTGACAACTCATTTCTAAATCAGGAAAAGAGTCCTTTTTCTTCAGTCATCCACACTCCAAAATGGTGGAAGGGATTTTACTCTAAAATGACCCTAAGATGTGATTATCTGGGAAACATGAAGATGTGGAAATAGATGCTTAGAATGGAAATTGTTTCGCAATCTTACCTGACATATTCATTCCAGTCAACTGCTATAAGAATGTTGGAACTGATCCCATGCAGGGCAGATCCTGAGAGATACTAAGTATCCTTGATAATCATTGACACCAATGGGAACTGAGGGAGCTTATCACAGAGTTGGGCCCATCCTTGAGTTCTTTTTGCATAAGAACATAACAATGACCATACTGGGTCAGACCAAATGTCCATCTAACCCGGTATCCTGTCTTCTGACAGTGGCCAAAGCCAGGTTCCCCAGAGGGAATGAACTGAACAGGCAATCATCAAGTGATCCATTACCAGATTAAGGCAAACTGAGGCTAGCGACACCATCCCTGTCCATTCTGGCTAATAGCCATTGATGGATCTATCCTCCATGAACGTATCTAGTTCTTTTTTGAACCCTGTTATAGTGTTGGACTTCCCAACATCTTCTGGCAAAGAGTTCCACAGGTTGACTGTGCATTTTGTGAAGAAATACTTCCTTTGTTTGTTTTAAATCTGCTGCCTATTCATTTAATTTGGTGACCCCTAGTTCTTGTGTTATGAGAAGGAGTAAATGACACTTCCTTATACACTTTCTCCATAACAATCATGATTTTATAGATCGCTATCATATCCCCCCTTAGTCATCTCTTTTCCAAGATGAAAAATCCCAGTCTTATTAATCTCTCTGTTCATTACCCCAAATAATTTTTGCTTCCCTTTTTGGTATGTTTTCCAATTCCAAATTATATCTTTTTTGAGATGGGGCTACCACATCTGCAGGCAGTATTCAAGATGTGGGCATACCTCGGATTTTCATAGAGCAATATGATATTTTCTCTCTTATTATCTACAGTGGATTCCAGTTAATTAGGCTACCGGTTAATTGAGGCAGCCACTTAATTGAGACACATCACACAGAACGGAAACAAAGCATCTCTTTTTATTTACTTCAGTTAATTGGTGCAGCCGCTTAATTGGGCCAAATTGTTCCAGTCCCAATGTGTCCCAATTAACCGGAATCCACTGTATCCTTTTCTTAATGATTCCCAACATTCTGTTAACTCTTTTGACTGCGACTGTACATCGAATGGATGTTTTCAGAGAATTACCCACAATGACTCCAAGATCTCTTTCTTGAGTGATAACAGCTAATTTAGACCCCATTATTTTATATGTATGGTTGGGATGATGTTTTCCAATGTGCATTACCTGTCTTTTATCAACACTGAATTTCATCTACCATTTTGTTGCCTAGTCACCCAGTAACCCATTGTTTCTTCTGATTAAAAAAAGACTGTTTCCTCTTTATTGTTTAAGAGTCTGGTGGTCCTAGGTGACCCCTGCAAGAGGCAATTTGACTACATCATCAGATTCTCTCTCTCTATCCTTTAAGAAGCATTGGCAAGTTGTGGTAATTTTCCACTGAGATACTGAAATGGTTATTCACACTTTTATCACAGCCCAGATTAGATTACTGTAATTTTTTATTGGCTGGCTTCCCTAATAGAGATCTGTACAAACTCCAGCTAGTGCAAAATGTGCCCACTAGGATTTTAGTTAAGAAGGGACAGTTTCATCCATTCTGCTCAAACCTCTGCCGTGGCAACTGGATAGATAACATATTCATTTCAAAACTGTTCTTTTTATGTATGCAGCCAGAGTCAGATCTTGGTCAGCTACCTTTTCACTCATTGCAGGTCTGAATCTGTTACCATACGCCCATTAATTCATTACCCTGTCTTTGGTTAGTAGTTCCAGCGAAGGTGATAGGATCAAGCTTTGGCTCTGTGGGCATGTTCTGTCCTGAGGTCTGTGCAAAAGCTGTGCACAGACACATTGCATCTCCAAATCACTTTACAGACATTAGCCCAGAGTTTCACCCACACTGTGGCCTCTTTGTGCTGCTCTGATGATGCAAATGGGCTGCAAAGAAGCAACCTGAGGAATTCCCCTACATAGAGAAATCTGGTTGTGTAGCAGTTCAATACCATCCCTCTCCTGGCTCCCAGCATGGATGGCATGTCCAGGGAAGCGGGACATGGCCAGAGTGCTGCTGTGATCCCCATGTGCCAGAAAGCCACTTAGGGATAGCAAGGCACAATTCAGAGCAGCCTTGAGGCTGCTCTGAGTTGCACCAATTAGTAAATTGGCTCCTGGCTAGAGTCACTATCAGTAATCCACAATGGTGGTGTCAAGATATTTTTGCCTTCCCCATCCTCCTGTCCAGCTCTAAGCACAGGCTGGACACGCCAGAGAATGTGGGCCATTGACTTTCGGCATAACACTAAAGAGTTCTCCTTTTTCAAAATCCTACTGAGCTCAGAGTTTAGACTGTAGGCCTCTCATTTAGCTTTAGTGGGTATATTCAGCTGGGCATAAAGGTAAAAAGTCTCAGGAAGGCCTGTATGATTTAAATGAGCATTAATAAAAATCCACTAGTGAATTATCTGGTTTATTAACTGTTATGTACAAAGCAATTTTTGATTTGTTGCATGAAAGCTACTGGAATCAGGACTGAGCTTTTGGTAAGATATGGTATGGAATGGAATGGCATGGTAAATACAGCATGCTCTTGTTGTTTACTTCTCTGTCACGGTGGCAGGGAAGCTGTGCCTTGCTACTCATGGAAGTGGATATAAAAGCTGTGTGTGTGTGTGTGTGTGTGTGTGTGTAGGGGGGAGGGAAGGTTGTTAGTGAGAGGCAGCTGACACTGACGTTTTGTTTTACACCCATACAGTTTTTGTTTTGAAGGAAGTGCATTAAACCCCCTCCCCCCACATATAAAGAGCTACACTGACTTTGCAAACAGCTACGAAATAAGGAAGAGAAAGTGGAAGTCAGAATTGGGGTCATGGCTGTTGTCCTTTTAAATGCAAAACATCATGTTCACTTCAATTCTTTTCAGTAGCCTGAGGCAGGAGAGGAAGATATGAAATTGTTTACCACATGGATTAAAAAAAGAAAACAGAGCAAATAGTATTTTCAGAGACTGGACAAACCAGGATCATTTATCTCAGACCCCAGGAACCTTGGAGTTCAGGTAAAATGAGATCCAGATTAGGGCCCTGAATGGGACTATTTTTTTAATCCTGCTCCCTTTCCATCCCACAGTAATAACTCTCACCTGCTCCCACATTGTTTCTTGCATTTTTATTCCTCTCCCACCTGCAGAAACCTTAAATCCTGCAAGAGAGACAGATTCCTCCATGCCACAAAAAAGAAAAAAGTCAATTAATATATTAAATCTATAAATGGAATTCAGACACAATTTTACCACTAAAAGAATAAAACAAATCTTGCTTAAAGTACGTAAAAAAATACTTTACCTCCTGTTATAATAGACACCAACTCTCTTTCTATCTCTCACTTAAATTTAAGTATTAAAAAATGTAAAGTGCTTTTCCACAAATGACCACAGTGGTTTTGTTTTTGTTCTTTAGCCCACCCAATCCTGCCTGCAACACAGCACATTTTACCAGCTCCATCTATTAGGGCAGTGGGTCCTGTAGGACCTGCAGAATCCCAGTCACACTACAGGGCTCTTATCCAGATCACATGCAGTCCTGGTCAACCTTGGGACCAGATGATCTGCAGAATCCAAAGAAGGGTATAGGTGGCTTTAATGTTACCTTTATACACCAACAGATCATGGAACTGGCCTGCAGCCTTTTTGACATCCAATGGCAAGTTAGAACAACTTCTGGAGGCGATCTGGGAAGGAAACATGAATCAGAAAGCACTTACCCCTGTGCACCTGGACTCAAAGTTCAGGGAAGACACATATATGTAGGAAGGGTGTTATTCCCATTCCCCCCAGTACTTTCACCCTGGATGGCTAAAATACCTGGGTCATGTCCTGACCTCTAATCTAATCTATCCTGCACATGTATGTGGCACAGATAACTACATAAATGTGCATGTGATAGACTGTGGAATCATATGATGAATATCACCTTCTCACCATGGGTCCTCCAGCTATCCCAGACACATAGCAATGAAACCTGTACGCCACAGCCAACTAAGGGGTAGGCTCTCTCAATATATGGTAAGTAGAACATTGGATGCTGCAATCCTCAGCTGTAAATGAGAGTCCTCACTGTGGCCTGTGGCTCAGTGGTACATATATCATCTCCCAACATTGAGTAATTACTGGGCAGTCTTCCATGTTCTTAATTCCCTTGCTAGGCTTTGGAGAGATTTTTTTAAAAAAAACATGACCCATTTTTTAACAGTTCAGAACATAAAACAACACACATCACAGGTCTTATCTAACTTATTGAAGGTAACAGAACTTTTGCATGAGCTCAGAAGGTCCCTAAAGGGCCAGATTTTTTAACAACGGAATGACTAGAAGACAACATGCAATCGTTGCCTATTAGGTTTTGAATCTCATGTGTATATGCAGCTCCTGTGACTGTGCATGTAAATGGCCATTTAGATTTTGGATTGTTTGGAAGTCTGGCCTTAAACATCTATTGTAATAAAATTAAAATGAATTAACAAACATTTATATGACACCTGTAATTAGCAAAAAATGACATGCATGACTTCATAGACCAGATCCTTAGCAGGTGTTGCTCTTCTGAGGAGTTACATCAATTTACACCAATTCTGACCTGGCCCCATATGGGTATGATTGACTTCCTTCACCACTGAAATGCAGCAACATATTGCGGGGGACAAAAAGGAATCACAATAGGTGTTTAACAGCAACAGTACTACCTACCAACAGTGTATGAAAGGAAAATGAAAACAATTTATCTAAGTGAACCTACTGGGAGTGTAAATAGGCCAGCATGCCCAGTAATAACCTGAGGTGGATATTAGCCAAGTCACCAGGCCTCTCTCTCCTGCTCTATGTTGGATAGTAAATACGTGTAAACAAACAGTACTTTGGTTTTCCATTTTGACTAAACTCCTCTCATGTTTTATACAGAAATAGAAAACTGTGTCAAAGGTAAACACTAATCCTGAGGACACACTGTGTGGCTTAGCTGTCCCTTTAAACCGGGGCCATGTTTTTATTTTATACACAAATATACCCTGAACCTCTGACAGATTTGGTGCATTCTTGAATAAATATTTGATCTGAGAGCACGATGGCAATATCCAGCTTAGAGAAATCAACATGATTATGTTTTTAAATGACATTTAGTGCTTGTGAAAGGTATTGGATCGAGTGCCCTGGGGACTGAAGTCCTCTCTCCAAGGAAAAGGTACAGCAAGGGCAGTGGCTTGTCAGGCTTGCCCTGCACCTTAGTTCAGCCAATGTGCTTCAATCAATACTTGAGGAACAACTTCCAGGGTTGAGAGAGACAAGTTCAGTTACCATCTGTCAACAAGTACCAATTGTGGGGGCCCTTGTGTGATGTACAGACAGAGGCAATAGGACTGAGGCCACTGACTCATTCTGAGGAAGCCACCATAGTAAGCTATTATATAAGTGCAAGTTTCATACATTACTGATACAATCTAAACTGAATCAGTGACCCAACGTCTCTGTGGACCATCAAAAATCCACTAAGACATCCACCTCCCTATCTTCTTGCAGGTTGTCATCTGTTGGACAAATTCAGATGGATGTCACAGACACTTCATCTCTTTCCAGGAATGTTCACAATGACAAGAGGAAAAAGACCCATGAATCCTGTGGATAATTACAGGGCTATTGCTGTAGCAAGGGACAAACATAAGTCAGGTTTGAGCACTCAGGAAATAGACTGCTGATATGTTTCTGTTCATAACAAATATTCACCAAACAGCTAGGATGAGCAATTTTCCAACTTTTGGGGTGTTCAATAGTTATTAGAATAGTTATTTATAGGTGTGTTCGATGGTCATTGGAATCAGATGGTATTGTTTCTGCTTTGATTGGATGACTGAAACTGTCTAAAGAGGACAGTGGTGAACAGCAAATAAGAAATATCACCTGGCATGAATAATCATTCATGCTAAATTTCATGAAACTTTTTCAATTTGTGAGCATTTTCATTAAACTCTAGTGGTGTCATGAATACCTACAAATATGACCCTGCTGTGCTTCTGCCTACCCAACCTGGATTCCATCACTGTTGTAACTGGGTATCTAAAATCTACTTGATTACTATGTAATTAGCTCGATAACATGTACAATTGCAATTTGAGAGCACAGGCTGAGGCCTCCAGAATCCCCAGAGCTGTATCTGGATTTCCAACCCTCCCAAATTCAGTGATGTTCAGATTGTGGCGGGGGGGGGGGCATTGTTTGGTTCACTATAAAAATACAGGAACCATTTGCAAAATTGAGATATAGTTACAGGTTTAGACTTCAAATGATTATTCACATAAGCAGCCTGAAGTTTGGAGACTTATTTCAAGATTTTCTGAACTATTAGGCTTCTTGTGTGATTACCAGTGCAGCCAGTTAAACCAGGAGCAGTAGAAGAAAGGGGAAAGAGGCAGATTTGCAGGGGTCATATAATTAATATAATCAATAATAAATTCTTTGTACTTCAATAGCATCTTCCCTGGGATTATCAGAAAGCAGTTCATAAGCTTTCATCAATTAATCGCCTGTGAAAAAGGTGGGGTAAATTTTAGCACTTTACAGACATGAAAGCTGAGCCATTGAGTGGACAGAGTGACTTCCCCAATATCCCATGTTTAGTCAGTGGCAGAGCTGAGGATAGACTACAAGGCTCCAAATACCCGGTCTCTACTCTAACCAATAACATGCATGTCATCCAACTTTGACATGCATTTGAAGAAGCTGGCTTCCTCTGACACTGAATTAATTTTAAGGGCCCTCATGCCCATTACTGTGATCTGTCCCTTCTTGTCCTTTGCTGTAAATGTTACCCTTGTGTCCAGTTGCTGTACCTAGGTAAATAATGTGACAATATTTACCTAGGTACAGTAATGTGGTGTACTGCATGCACAGTTCCCTACCATTCGAAGGGCCGGGCAACATTTAAGCATAGCCAGGTAAGCAAAGGACGATATTTCAGCCATAACTCTGCAGAGTTTTTGATTCTGTTTGTGCAGACCATATGCATAGCTGTATGTGTGTGTGATGCCTCTGAGCTCAATGCTTTCTACTCTAGACTTTGCTCTGATTCCTCACTCATGACTGATGGAGTCAGCCCAAATCACTAGGAATTAAATGTTTCTTTAAAAAAAACCTTGGTTAAAACAGCAGAATTGTTCATATCACCCAAAAGCAGGAAATTTGAACTCAAATCCTCACACCCTTATAGTTTTAGGTTGAGATGTAGAACACCACAAAACAAATAGGGGAGGAGAGTCCATCATTCTACAACCTTCGTAACACTCACTGCTAGCTATTTATGTATCCCTCCCCACAGTCCAGTTTATCTGTATATCCACAAAAACCTCTCTGCTCCACAGTCACTGTCTGCAACTTCACATGACTCTGACACTCTGCTCGTAACACCATACCCACTGCGGTATTGAACAGTGCTGGAGCTGCAAACTATCTATGGGAGTGAGGAAGTGGGCTGGAGCTTTGAAAAGAACATTGCAGAAGTAACTTTGTTAACTAAGCAGGCACAGAATTAATTATAAATATATTTTTAAAAAGGAAGCAAAGAATTAAGAGCCCAGACCATTGAGATGCTGAAAGCCCTTTAGCCCTGTGTTCTACAAACGCTCTGTCTGTCTTAGGCCAGATCTACACTACCCGCCATATCGGTGGGGAGAGATCCATCTTTTGGGGATCGATTTATGGTGTCTCGTCTAGACATGATAACTCGATCCCCGAGCACTCTCCTGTCAACTCTGGAACTCCGCCGTGCCAAGAGGCGCAGGTGGAGTCGATGGGGGAGCAGCAGAAGTTGACTCAGAGCCATGAAGATGCTGAGGTAAGCTGACCTGAATACATCAACTTCAGCTATGCTATTCATGTAGCTGAAGTTGCGTATGTTAGGTCAACCCTTCCCCCCCCAGTGTAGACCAGGGCTTAGTGGAGAAACGTAGGGGAATGTGATATCTTTCAAGAATAGTGTAACACTGTTTTTATCAAGCCTAGATACAAAATAAGGCTGAGACTTAGGCTGGTGTACACTTAAAGGGTGTGCAGATGGCACAGCTGTGTCGGTTTTGAGTCTGAAAAATCTAATACCTAATGCACCTAGTCTTGCTGGTGGTTTGCTGGCATAACTCTACCTTTTCTAGGCATAGCCAAACCCTTATATCAATATGCCTATAAAGGTCAAAACCAGAACTTTGGAATTTCAGGGTGAGAGGGGTCTTTTTTGAATACATGGGTCTGAACTAGCCCTTTTAGGCTATATCTACACTGCGCACCATACAACTGTGGGGATGTGCCGCTGCAGCCGTGCCTTTGTAAGGTGCTCAGCGACAAAATAAAACAACCCCAATGAGGAGGGGCAGCTTTGTTGCCAGGAGCACAGCTCCCACTGACAAAGTGCTGTCCACACTGGTGCTTTTTGTCGTTAAAACTTTTGTCATTTTTTTCACACCTGTGAGCAACAAAAAATTTAATAATGAAAGTGCAGTGTAGACCGGCTTGGTTTGGCTTGGAGTTAGAAGATGCAGTTTTAGATATGGCTGGAACTTCATAAAAAGCAACACACTGATAAAATTCCAGCCTAATGTTGGAAATCTTTGAAGAGTGCCCTATTTTGGGCAAGATCTTATGAACCTGTGAGATTTCAGCACCACAAATCTCAAATCAGTTCTGTGATTTGGCCTCAAGCCTAATTGTCTCTGGATCCAAAAAATCTCCTCGGTCTGTCTCTACTGCATAGCAGCTCTTTTGCTTTGCTGTTTTCTCTATGAGTTGGAAAAAAAGCTCCACAGCAACTCAGCAGTAAAATCCACATTTACTTGCTCCCAGAGCTTGCTTTAGCCACAAGGCCATCCTAACCCTCCAGTAAATAGAAAAGACATTGAAGAATTTATACATAACAAAAGCTGCTTGCTTTCCCTTACGTACCTGAGAGCTCTGTACAAAGGTTCCTTTATAACTTTATAAGAGATCCTTAACTTATTCTCATTTTAAAGGAATAAAAAAAAAACCAGACTGAGATGTAAAACAATGAGAGAAATTTTAGGAGCAAATATTTTCCTAGCATTTCATTTACTTGTCCAGTTCACTCAGTTATAACTTTGGAATGGCACATTTTTGAAAATTCCAAGATCATAATAAATTCCATTTCACTGAAATAAACAACAAAGTGCCAAAAGGGTGGTAAATTATCACCGGCTGTGGGGTAGGGTAGGATGACAGGAGGGAAATGTGAGACAGCCAGAATATCTCCAATATGCCACTTCTTCTCTATGCTGCTACTTGTCTTCTGCTCCAGAAAGGCAGCGTGTATATTAATACCCTAGTGAAAAATGAGCTCAGGTAATTTCAACTATGATCACGCACTCAATCCTGCTGGTACAAATGTTTTCCTTCCAGGTCCATAGCTCAATCACACACAGGCTTACTCATATCGTGACCACACACATCACTACTGTCCAGCAACATCAGCCTGTGGTTTGTTGGATGTTCCATAGTAGACCAACTCCCACTCAACGGGCTGTACAGTTGCAGCACTCTTAGGTACATTTCTCTGGTTCTTGAGCAGCAAGGATTTGGACTATTTTCACAAGATACATGTTTACCAGGTTTTAAGCTATGTCACACTTCTGGAGGTGCTGCGGGGAAGGTGGTAGTTTGCCTGAACTCCAACCACAGAACAGAATCCCCACACACTCTACCCACAGCCCCACAATGGGATCTTTCTTCTAATATGGCAGTTTTCAGTAGTTCCAGAGTTTAATACCCCACTAAGATGAAGGGGCAGGAGACTGGGTGTCCCAGAGTTATTGTTTCAAGAAGGCAACACTGCACCATTTCTCATTTGTAAGGCTACACTCACAATGGTTAGGGCTACAAACACAGGGCTTGTCTACACGGTGGGGTAACACCTTCTAGATAGGTGTGATTTCTAAAGTGCACTAACGTCTTGTACATTAATTGTAATGTACATCTGTTTGGTGTGCACTAAAGGTTCCCTAGTGCCAGGGCTGTTCATCACTTCCGGGACCGACCCATCACTTTCGGGACTGATCGGGCCGGCCAATCGCACCGACCCATGGGGTCCCCCAAAACATGGGGCCTGGAGCGGTTGCCCTGATTCACCAAACCCTAGAGATGGCTCTGCTTAGTGCCTTTTAACATAGTAGTGTTTCAAAGAGCACTGTTAAAGTGCACAAACATGGTCTACATCTAAATGACAGAATATTCCAGAGACACTGATGGGGCAACCAGAGCAGAGCTGGCTCTGGTTCAGGATGATCTCTTGGTCCAGAGTGTAGCAAAGCAAAGACTCACCAGCACAGAGCCTCCTGCTGGTCATCTCTTTTCCAGTGTACGGAGCGCCCTTTGCAGGCCGGTGTCTCGCCTGCCGCTGACACTGTGTCCCTTCCAGACCCTGGTGACTCTTTACCTCAGGGTTCTGCCCCCAGCAGTACCCCCTTTCCCTCCCCAGGGATCTCCCCAACTCTCTAAACTCAGTGGCTACTGCCAGTCATCATCTAGCCCCCTCTCACTGGGGCAGACTGCAGTCTGTAATGGAAACTCATCATCAGCAAGGGGGTAGGACCTGCTGCCTTTGCCTATCCTCAGGCTGCCCCTCTGTAGCCCCAGTACCTTTTGGTCTTAATCAAGGCCTGCAGCCTGGGGTTTACCAGGCTGGAGCTCCCCAGCTCTCTTTGCCCTTCCCCAGCACTGTTCTGCTTCAGAGCTTCGAGGCAACTAACCCTTCCCACTCCTCTCACCAGCTCCTGGTCCCCAGTCCTCTTATCAGGCCCAGCTAGGCCCTGATTGAGCTGGCCACAGTTGTGGCTGCTTCCCTAATTAGCCTAATTTGGATGCTTTTAACCTCTGTTCTTCTGGAGTGGGGCAGCCACCCCACTACACAGAGACTTTATCAAATATCTCTCTCCTCTGGAACCATGTGCATCTGATCCATTACTTGACAACCCTGAGCTGGTGTTTTGGGAACACACAGTTGGGGGAGGTAGATCCAAATATACAGCTACAAGTGACAGAAGGAGGAATGTTTTGCACTTGTGGAACACAGAAGGAAAAAGTATTTCCATGTCCTGGTTGATACTGTGCAACATTGTGGCTAATGTACCAGCTACATTCATCAGGATGGTACTTGTTGTGCTGCCAAGTTTATCAGATGGAACATCCTGACATTTAACTGAATTTGCAAGAACAACACAGCAAAAGGAGTTATAAAAAAGATACAGCTCCCCCTACTTACCTTGCTGACATGACTTTGCCATGAGGGTGTCTTAAATGAACTGGTCCTGCCATTGTTCCCATAGCAAAACCAAAGCACTACAATGGAAAATTCAGTCCCCTTTTGGTGCAAGTATCAGAGCAAAACAACTGTAATAGTAAATGGGCATTTGGGGAGAAACATGGAGGTTTTAAATGAGATGGGCCAAGACCAGAACTCTAGATATGACTATCCCCAAACTTTGGTGGAAAAGTGATGGAAGTTGAAATGTGGATCTGGTATTGAATTTTTGCATCCCACCAAATCCTGCCAAATCTTTGTGATGCAAATTAAGTCATAATTTACCTTAGGTAACAATACTTTCAGTTCTTCCAATTTCCCATATGCCTTGCATTTGCATATACACATCTAAGATGCTGAGCAGATTCCCCACTGATTTCCCTCTTATTGCTCCTATGACCTTATTGTAATTGTCCACGTCTATACCACCCACCAATCTAATCCTCTGTTAAGGTCTCCGTTTTTTAATACCTGTGGGCTTTTGTCACCTGTTTCCTTGAAACTTAGTTTAAAGCCCTCTTCCTTAGGCTGGTGACTCAGTATGCAAAAATGCTTTTCTCCTTCTAGGTCAGGTGGACCCCATCTCTTCCCAGTAAACCTTCCAATCCATTGTCAAGGAAGCTGAACCCTGCCCATCAAAACCATCTGCACAGCCATTTATTCATCTCCAGGATGCACATGTCCCTTTCATGGGAACTTACCCACAACTGGGAGGAAGGATGAAAACACAACTTGTTCCCCTGACCCTGGCTGCCAGAGCTGTGTAGTCACGAATGATCTGCTCCAGGTCAGATCTGGCAGTGTCATTAGTGCCTACACGAATAAGCAGAATATATACTCATAGACATCACAGTACAGAGCGGGGCAGTGTTTTTCTTCTGCATGCGGCTGGTGAGGTTTCCCTTAGAATACTATGTGCAGTTTTGAACACCTCAGGAACAGAAAGATCTTGACAAACTAAAGGGAATTCAGAGAACAAGAAAAACAACTAATGGGCTAAATTATGAAGAAAGATTAAAATAATTGAATACTGTGGTCAAATGAACTCTCATTAGCCCTCACTAATTGCTGTGCATCACCACTGAAGTCAATGGGGTTGCGTGCATGTGGGTGAGTGGAAATTGGCCCTCTGTGTTATATATACAGTAGCTTGACTGAAAAACAACTAAGAGTCATGAGCACAGTCTTTAAATATTTGAAAAGTTGACATGCTGGAAAGGAAGAAGCACTGTTTTGGTAGTTCTTGGAGATATAACTTGGATTAAATGCAATAAAATGGAGAAAATGAAAACTCAGCCTGAATATCAGAAGCCATTTCCTAACAACAAACTCCATTAGACTGTGAATAGAGCTCCCAAGGCACGTGGAGGAAGCTCCATTAAACATGTCCTGGGACAAAGCACTGAATGGTCTAACAGCACTGCATCAGAAGAAGAGATGGATGGACTAGGTCATCTCAGAGCTCATTAGCAATTAATAGGAGTTTATGAATATCTGATTTTGTGAAAGTTTTTAGCCTGTCAGAAGTACAGTAGAAAATGAAACAGCTCTTTGCATACTCCCATCTTCTTTTCATTCTCCTTTTCTCCAACCTTCTGGCATGCCCTAATTCCACATGCACACAAACCATATGCTCACATTGGCAGGACCTGTATGTCAAAATAGGATCGTTCCCATCAGCTACCTCAGTGTCGACTTGGCTGCAGTGTACTAGGAGATGCAAATTCGTCCCTAGTGAAACTCCATTGACTTCAATACAGATACACCAGGGTGAGTCTGGCCCATATGTTTTGCCTTCGAATTCTGTGTATGGTGAGAAGGGTTTGTGAGAAGGGAAGGCCAGGGCCCTGTACCTTAAAAGGCCTGACAGCATCAATGTGTGCTCAGACCATGCTACAAAAATTGAATAAATGGTATATGGACCTTGGGCTGGCCCTCTGCAGGGGATTGGCTTTCACCCTTATTGAACAGCTCTTTGATGACAAAGGCCTTTGAGAGTTGCAGCCATTCATACTTGCTAGGTCAATGTCAACTTAAATTTCAAACATAGGATAGCATGAGGATTTCCAGAGTCATTCATATAAGTATCAGTTCTAACCTTCCATTAAGTACAAATTGGTAGCTACAGATTAAAGGTGACCTTCACAGGATTTAAAAAAGTTAGGCCTTTATTTATAAGCGGCCCTTCTTTTTTACCTTACGAATATAAGGATTGGTCTTCTCTGGTCTCTTCTTTGCTAGAGGACATGCTTGGTGTCTCTGAAGATGTGTATTGTGAACTCTTCAATCTTAATTGAAGGTGCAGTGATGTTGAAGCTTTAGCAGAGATGCCCTCTCACCAAAATGTCCTTAGTCATTGAAGTTAACAAAACCAAAGGCCCAGATTCTCGCCCGAGGTCATGTGCCAAGCACGGTGGAAGTGACTTCAAGTCACATTTACACTTTCCTTGGCCCACAGACGAAATGCAGACAAGTCTTTGCCCCATCCACTCCCTCTACCCTGTGAGCACAGAAGGGGAAAAGTAGGAGTCAGTGCATCTGCTCTAAGCCACCCAAGAATCCACTAGGGCAGCAGTCTTCAAAGTTTTTACTCCACAGCCTCTTTTCGTGGAGGAAAAACTCGCGTGGCCCCCAGGGAGGTATGTCCGCCAAAATGCTGCTGCAGAAAGTGGGAGCTTCCGCGTTCCACGGTGGCCTTTCAGTGGGACAAAAATAGACCCAGGGGTGTGCACACCCCACTTGGAAGACCACTGCACTAAGGAGTCTTCAAGGTACTGGTTAAGACAGCTTTAGGGCAGCTTTGCTCTGCAGGAGTGACATAAAGCAGATGAAGCAGGGCCCAGGATGTGGCTCCTAATTTACAGAATGCTTTGGGATACCTCAGGTGTGAAAGGCAGTTTATAAATGCGAGATACATTTTTAATATTATCAACATTACCTATCTATCAGTTTGATCTGTGTTAGTTTGGAGAGCAGCATGTAAGTGTCTCCAGACATTCAAAAAGAGTGAATAATTTATTTATTTTAAACACACACACACACACACACACACACACACACACACACACACAGAGCGTTTCATTCTGGAATTCATTTCTCTCTGAGGTTGTCTTGGCAACAAGCATTGCCACTTGAGGTGTGTGAAAAACTGGGTAACAAAAGGCAAAGCTACTCATTTTTATTTCATTTCATCACACACTGAAACCTGAGCTCTTGTGGCTGGAAAAAAAATCACCATACCTGATTAATTTTTGTCTTAAAAATAGGCCTTGCCTCAAAGAAAATTAAGCTGTTCCTGAACAATCTGGGTCCCACTGGGTGAGAAAGATGGCTTTGAAATTAAAGTTCTATTTTGGGGGATGTTTGGGATTTGAAAATAGCTGTTTAATTCTGGCAGAAAAGGAGCACTTGAAGAGATACAAAATCACCTAAAATGAAACAGCAAACCATCATGCAAGAGGTTGTGGAGCAAAACATTCACCTGTTTGTTACCTTTATTGCCATGTTTCCAAAAGCAAGATTTCAGTCCTACAAACTGCTTCATCTGGGTATAGCCCTGCATTTATACGGAGGCCCTTTGAATCTATGCAACTTTGTTTGTGTTCAGCAGCCTGTGTGCTTGGAACAGCTTCCAGAATTGAGGCCAGATTTTTAAAGGTTTAGCTAGCAATAGGAATTAGGCATGAGGTTTTGAAAATCCCACCAGGTGCCTATCTGCATCTTTAGGCCAGTAAATACCTTCAAAACCTGTGCCTAAGAATGATTCTGATCTCATTTACTCTAGTGTAAATGAGGAGGAACTTGCTTGAAGGTGACAGAGTTGAGAGTTTAGCTGGTTTAAGTGAGATCAAATTATTTTCCCAGATTCAGCTACGTGAAGCTGGTGTGATTCCACAAGGTCAATGTGGTTACACGGGATTGATTCCAGTTGTAACAATTTACCCTTTTGCTCCTGTTACAATGTGTCTTCCTTAGGTGGATTTAGTGGATCCGTTCAGTTAATAACTGTACCTAAACAGCAACTCGTGGAATCATACCCCTTTAGATGGACCTTTGGTCTGATCCAGGACGGCCATTCTTATGTTCTTATGTAACAAAATTATAGAGAATCCAACTAGAAAATGCAAATATCTAAAGTGGGATAAACATATACCCCAGAATATTCTCATTGTAGAATAATGTAGCTATGTCTTTCCATTACCATTCATAATTACATGATTAGGACCTGTTCTCTTCTCTCTTTATTCCAAGACAAAACTACAATAAAATGGGAATTAAATTTAAGGGTACATACCCATAATTTCAGTTTAAAACTTTACAGGGATATTGTATTTGTCCCCAAAATACACATTATAAACCAATAAATGTAGTTAACACAAAATTTAAGAGAAATCCAAGCATGTTAAGGTATGGAAGAGCAGGTACGGTACCCAGTCATAACTCTGCCCTACAGAGCCGCCCTGCAATAACAATACAATTATGATTGATACATATTAGTGTTTGTGGTCTCAGCTTATATTAACTGCTTTTATAGACACATTAGGAATTAATTTTTACAAACATAAAGGAGCTAATTTTGTTCCCCACTCTGGTCTCTATATGCGGTTTCATGTCTGTCACTTTCATTTCAGCACATTTCCACTGTCACCCACTAATTCTTCAAGACACTTGATACTCACAGTTGGAGATTGAAATGGCCACATGTTCTGGGTCCTATCCTAAAAGAACTGGGTGGGGGGGATAAAGAGAGAAGAGATAACCTTGGGGAGAGATTTGGATGGAGAGGTGAAGGGAGGAGTAAGAGAAAGAGAGCAATACAAAAACAATTAAGTTATAAAAAGAAAAGTAAAGACAATGGAAAGGTCAAATCAGGGAGAGTTTTCTGGCAGGAAACATGTAGAAAAGGCAAAATAAAGGAAATAAGTGGGGAAAAATAAGAGACATGGTTTAAAAATAAAAAGTATAAGAGAAATCCTGACCCCACTGAAGTCAATGGAGGTTTTATCGAAAAGTTGTAGAAAGTTTGTTTTACCCAAGATTTTTAATTAGTGAAATAAGTGATTTAACAGTGATTTTGCTGTTTCATGGACAAAGTGTCAGATTTTTATCTCCAGAATGCTTCTCCCTGACCCCTGAGAGTAACAAATCTCACTCGCATCTTGTTTTGGAAAGTGTGACAAGTATTTTGATTAATTTTAGTTTGAATCTGTAACTTCCCAATCCTTCCTCTACTTCCTATGCTGAGGATGAGGCTTGGAAACACCTGCTAGTGACAATGAATCACAACAGCATCCCAGCGGAGGCCACTCTAGGCCACTGTGTTAAGTAAAGGCATTTATTATGAACTATCTATTATTATGTGGAGTATATATGAAGGCATGTGATGCTAAATAGATTTTATTGGCAAGAGATTGACCACAATCTCTCATGGTTCCATCACACATTATTCTGTGTGACGGAACCATGAGTGAGATAGATATAACCCCCATGGAGCGGCAATACACATCTGTTAATATGCCCAACCTACCATTCAATTTGTTTGCACTATGGATTTGTCTTCTCCAGTTACACTTTTTATGCTTTTCTGAGTCGCCTTTTGCTCCTCACCCCCCACCCACACACACTGAAGGGCACTGGTTACTATGGAAACAAAGATGTCATTGGCCTGGGCAGAACTTTGACATCCACAACTGCAGAAGGAGTGCAATTTATGCAACCATTTTGTAATTTATACCATGATTTGAGAGGGGGATGGGATGATTATGCTGTCCACACACACTGGGCCACATGTCGCACTGATGTTACACAGCCATGTAACTCCATTGGCTTTAATGGGTTGCACAGGGCATAAGTCACTGCAGAATTTTGCCCATCCATATTGTGTTCTAGTGTAACTGAAAATTGCTTTGATAGATAAAGAAGCTTCCTTGTCTATAACCAGCTTTTAACTGACTCAGCTGCATTATGACGCTTTGCAAAGAGATTACTTTGTCCAGGACTGAGCATATAAGCTCTGAGGACAAACAATTCAGCATGATAAGCAACATTCATTTTACATGATGCACAGGGCTGTGCAGTCTTCCTGCCTTTAATGCGTCTACCCTGATTTGTGCTGTATGTTTTCTAGTCCTCAATATCTTTTTTTAATTTTTGTTGGATCTTTCGGATTAGCCTCTCAAAACTTTTCTATCTGGTCTTGGGAGAATTTTCAATCCATTCTGCATTCTGTATACAAAACCATGAACTAAGAGAGTTCATTTAAAATAGTTCTCAAGTATGCATGTCTTGGAATTATCTATCTTATTCTTACCCTAAACTATTAATTAGTATTTGAATTATTACGGTCATACTAAGCGAGTTCAATCAGGGTCAGAACTTGTTGTTTTACCTGAGTGATCGTTGTCCTAATCAATACAAAATGATCAGCATTTAGCAGCCTTATGTGGATGAACCCCTGGGCATACCCCATCTCTCTGCAGTCCTATGAGTCCATGTCAGTAAAAGGAGCTGCTTAGAGAATCAGGACCTTTTACTGGAATTTGAGTGAGTTATGTAAGCCATGCTGACTGTCTTCTTTAATGGGGCTTGTCTCAGCAGCTCTGGTGGTCTCTCCTCTCTAGATGAGCTGGCCCTGGCTGGTTGCATGCTTCTAGCCACAGCTTGTTTACAAGTTACATTAATTCAAATGAATGCGGTGTTCTACCTTCTGGTGTAGCATAGATTTAAGGCACTTTTCTCTGGCTTTGACTAACTTTGCTTCCCACTTCCCTGGCTTTACAAACATGTGAGATTCATTCTGATGTGTATACTATACGGTTGAACATAAAGACAACTAAGGGTATGATCCTGCATCAGCTAAAGTCAATGGCAAAATTCCTGTTGGCTTTGCTGAACGCAAGAGTGGGCATTTCATTTGATTGTGCTGAGCTGAAAACCTAACTTAGAGACACCACCGGGGATTTTGCTTGAGTCATGACCACAGAATTTGGCCTTCTTGTGTCTTCTGTGCCATGAACTTTTACTCAGTCTATACTCTCACAAAACTTTAATTTGCAAGGAGTCCTGCATTTGTGTTGATCATTATTTTAATAGTTCTGGAGATAGGAGATGCCTTCTTACAGACAAAGTTGACATTTGTCAGACAAGCTTCTGTCTTATCCCCTAAGTCAAAATCATGCCACATTTCAGATAATTTGAAGAACATTCTATTTATTTGTAAGAAAGTACAAATAATAAATAAATAAATGTAAAGACTTCTTAGCAGATCAGTATTTGAAAACATAACAACCCTATTTGCTCCTACTCATACTTCTAATGTGTACATGTTTCACAAAAACTGTCAAATTGTGTGCTAATTTGTTGAATACATTTTTAACAATCCACAATGTGCCTGGATCTTCTTCGTACTTGCCTAGTACACTTAACTAATGAATTCCTGATTCTTTCATCCTTACAGAAAACCATGGATTCTTGCCCACTGTGATGTTACTGATATAACCTGTAACTGTATAGATCACTGTTGCAACCACTGTTATATATTTGCAGCAAATATTGTACAAAGGTTGTCGTGTGAGGTGCCTACAGGACGATTGTGAGCTGCTGGCTATAATTATGCTATCTGTATATGTGTATCATTTTTTAGCTGAAGTTCTGAATATTGGCTCTATACTGGGTGGTGATACTGGAAAACTAGAGTGTCTAAGGAAATTGCTTGTGTGATTTATGGTTAGCCAGTGGGGTAAAACTGAAGTCTTCTCTGTTTGGCTGGTTTGGTTTGCCTTGGTGTGCAAAGGAATCCCAGCTTTGGAATGTAACTGCCCTGCTTTAAGCAATTTGTCCTGAATTGGTACTCTCAGTTGGGTCCCACCAAAGCCAGCATCGTTACACCCACTACCAATGCTGTGCAAATGGTTATAGGAAGGTCTATGCAATAGCCAGGGGCCAAATGGGGAAAGTTAGAGTAAAGGTTCTCAAACTGACATGTCATTGTTTTGTTCTGCAAAACTGGTGTAGGAGGAAGTTTTGGGATTTTGCAAGTTCAATTGGGGAACTTTGTGAGATACTTAGAAACTCTACATTTCCATGGCAAATTCTTCCTCCAACCCTTGTAAACTTGGCTGAATCATCAAATGTGCATATGAATCATTGTACAACCTGCACTGCTTCGCGATCAGTAGGAAATCTACAGTGCAGCTGAGAACAATTCTGTCTAATTCTGCAAGATGCCATTTGGTTTTATGTGCCATTATTCGACACTGAAATTTTTTTAAAAAAAATTGCAACAAGCTAGAAGGAAAAAGATAGCAGATGTTTACAAGAAGGAAGTAACTCGCCTTGGGGTTGGGTGTCCAGATAGAAAGAGATATCTGCACAGTAACGGAGAGGAAATGAGAAATCAATTGCATGAGTGAAGTTAAAGAAGCAAATAAAAAATAAAAAACAGTTTTCTGCAATATGAGGCTTTTTCTTCACTTTCCTGTAAGGAGACAATAGGCTCATCTGCTCTGGGAATAGACACAGTACCATGTGTCCAAACAAAGCTAACTAATGCAGCTGGAAGGAGGAGGAGGATTTAAGAGGAAGAATTGTTTGATGGGTAAG
Organism: Dermatemys mawii; assembly: GCA_007922305.1. NCBI lineage: Eukaryota > Metazoa > Chordata > Testudines > Dermatemydidae > Dermatemys > Dermatemys mawii. The sequence goes on along the minus strand of ML677372.1, from coordinate 10,394,216 downwards.
GCACTGGACTGGCCTTGAAGAGACTGATTTACAATTCCTGGCTCTGCCACTGACCTTTGTTCAACATCTTTGTTGACTTTTGTTCAACATCTTCATTAATGATCTGGATGATGGGATGGATAGCACCCTCAGCAAGTTCGCGGATGACACTAAGCTAGGGGGAGAATTAGATATGCCATAGGGTAGGGATGGGGCCCAGAGTGACCTAGACAAATTGGAGTATTAGGCTAAAAGAAATCTGATGAGGTTCAACAAGGACAAGTGCAGAGTCCTGCACTTAGGACGGAAGAATCCCATGCACTGCTATAGAGTGGGGCTAAGTGGCAGTTCTGCAGAAAAGGGCTTGGGGATTACAGAGGATGAGAAGCTGGATACAAGTCAAAAGTGTGCCCTTGTTGCCAAGAAGACTAACAGCATATTGGGCTGCATTAGTAGGAGCACTGCCAGCAGACTGAGGGAAGTGATTATTCCCCTCTATTCAGCACTGGGCGAGGCCACACCTGGAGTATAGTGTTTAGTTTTGGGCCCTCTTGTTACAGAAAGGGTGTGAAAAAAATGGAGAGTCCAGCGAAGGGCAATGAAAATGATTAGGGGGCACATGAATTATGAGGAGAGGCTGAGGGGACTGGGTTTATTTAGTGTGCAGAGGAGAAGAGTGAGGGAGGATTTGACAGCAGCCTTCAGCTACTTGAAGGGAAGTTTCAAAGAAGATGGAGCTAGTCTGTTCTCAGTGGTGGAAGATGACAGAACAAGGAGCAATGGTCTCAAGTTGCAGTGTGGGAGATCTAGGTTGGATATTAGGAAAAACTATAAAGAAAATGAGGATTATTAGTGGCACCTTAGAAACTAACCAGTTTATTTCAGCATAAGCTTTTGTGCGCTATAGCCCACTTCTTCGGATGCATAGAATGGAACACACAGAAGTAAGATGCATTTATATACACAGAAAGCAGAAAAAGTTGGAAATTACCATACCAATTCTAAGAGGCTATTTCATTTGGATGAACCATTATCACCAGGAGAAAAAAAACCTTTTGTAGTAAAAATCAAGTGGATCTGTGTCTGACAGTTGATAAGAACCTGTGAAAAGAAACTTAACTAGGGAAGTACATTCAATTAGTGTAATGACTAAGCCATTCAGTCTCTGTTTAACCCCTGGTTGATAGTGTCCAATTTGTAAATTAATTCCAATTTCTCAGCTTCGCGTTAGAGTCTGTTTTGGAAGTTTTTCTGTTTTAAAATTGACATCTTCAAGTCTTTAATAGAATGGCCAGGGAGATTGAAGTGTTCTCCTACTGGTTTTTGAATGTTATGAGTCCTGATGTCAGATTTGTGTCCATTTATTCTTTTGCATAGAGACTGTCCGGTTTGGCCAATGTACATGGCAGAGAGGCATTGCTGGCACATGATGGCATATATAACATTGGTAGATGTGCAGGTGAATGAGCCTCTGATGGTTTGGCTGATGTGATTAGGTCCTATGATGACTTGTGACCTAATCACATCAGCCACACCATCAGAGGCTCATTGGAATTAATTTACAAATTGGACACTATCAACCAAGGAATTAGGTTCACCAGCCATATGACAAGCACGAATGGTTCTAAAAGCACAGAGCAGATGCATGTCTAATATATGTGAGGAAACAGGGCATCCTCCTCCTCTCCTCTCTGTGGCACCACATGCTGTCAGGGGAGAAAGGAGGTATCAGGGGTTGCAAATCTACCTGCCCCTTGCACAGGCAGGGAACTTCTTCTTATTTCTCCCCACTCTGCAACCACATATAGACCAGGAAGAATCTAGCCTGGTCTATATGGTCTAGCAGCCACAGGGAAGCAGTTTAAAACCATTTCTCTGACTTAATGAGATCGGAGAAATCAAAGGTGTCTCATGGGTAAGGGTACAGTAGTAACAGACTCCTCATTCTCTAGTTTCAGACCCACCCAATGCAATTTATACAGCAAACTGGCACAGCCCAAGTCATCTCTTCCAGCAGCAGTACCCAAAGATGTTTTGCACCCTCCATGAGCAGGGCAGAAGTCCACATCATAAAGAAATGATTGGTGGGGAATCCCCATGGCCCCATGACAGGACAGCACTGGCTTTGGTGCTGGTAGGATCTTCTAGCTCAGCACATTTTGCTGTGCTGTAAACAGAAATTGGCTCTGGATATTTAGAACGAGGTGCAGTATTTAGTTATGGAATGGTGCTAATCTCGCCACAGGGAAGGTCAAAGTAAGCTTTCTATTATAAGCCCTGTTTAAAACACACATGCACCCCAGCCTCTAACTTCAACAGAACAAAATCCATTGACATGCTCCAGGCGAGATGCAAGGCCAGAGCAAGAGTTCCAGGCAAACTTGACAAGGCAATTCTGAGCTGCGAGTGTTCTGCACTAGAGCGTGCCTTTAAACTCAGCCCTGAGCAAGGATGGTGTGGAGGCAATATCACCACAGGAGTAGCCCCCTCAGGCAGTGGGCCTCAGACGCACTTGTCTGAGGGAGAGTTCTCTCCCTGCTTCCCTCTTGCAGGGGGCAGTACTGTAATTAATTTGCTCCTGGCCTATTCCAACAGCAATCACACCACCTCCTCCACACCCCATGCTGACTTCACCTCAAAATATTTTAAACACAAACATTGTGGCATTACCATGCCACTTAAGGCCATCTCATCGCTCACTCTGCATGTTTCGTCCTTTTCCTGTGCCCTCTGTCTGTGTGACAGGGCTGAGCTTGCCAGTGACACAGCCTAGAGGTCAGGCCACTGGGTCCCAGCTCTCCCCTGGCTCCAGTGTCCCTTGGGGGACATCACTTGGACATTGCGGTATGTCCCCCTTCCAGTAGGTAGCAATTCAACCCTCCAGTTGAGTCCACCCCCATTATGGGGTAACCATGTCCAACAAAATGTATGTAGTCCAACATCCCAACAACAGAAAGGGTCTTCAGCCCACCTCCAGGCCCCGGGGGCTTACATACATTGTAAGCCTTGTCTCAGGGCTTACAATCTCGCTATTCCCCCTTATAAACTCTGGGATGACAGGTTTGTTCCCCTTCACAAGAGAGTGCTTGGTAGGTGAGCCTAGGCCTTGCCCCTTCACAGAGCTCCAGCCCAGGGCCCTGCAAAAGGTGATTGCTTTGAGGCTGCTTTGAGTGCTTTGAAGCTGCCTCCCTGGGCCACTTCCTACCACTTTATTCCACGGCATGGTCAAAAGCCTCACAGATGATCCACCAGAAGTAAGAGTGAAGGGTTCCCTAGTGCTAGGGAAAGGCTAGTCCCTCCTCTATGGCCTGGGGAGGCTGCTATGTGCAGCCCTCTTCCCTGCAGCCAAAACACCTACTGCAGTCTTAGTCAGGCAGTCCCAGAACAAGCCTCTCCGACCTACCCCCTCTCTCTGGGTTTCTTTTAAGCTCCTCCTCCATCTGGAGCAGTCTCCTTAGGTGGGCCCGGAACTGTTCCTTAATCCCTTCTGTCCCCATGTAGGGTTAAGACACCCCATCACAGTCTGTCTTGTCTCTTTAGAGTGTAAGCTCTAAGCGGCAAGGCCTGTCTCTTGGCCCATGTATGCCCAGTTCCTAACACAGTGGGGCCCCAATCTTGGCCGGGACCTGTGGACACCCCTGTAATACAAATAATTATAAATGGACCTCGATTTAATGTTAAAAAGGGCAATTTATGAGATGTCATTAAAGTTGAAAATTGATTTCCAGGACAGGGGGACTTTGGGGAGATGGTTGATGCAGCTCAGATGCTCTTGCCTTTATATGGCTTTTGTGTGTTATCAACGGAGTTATCTGTTGGCTTTGCTAATGAGTTTATCAGTAGCTGAGTGTAACGCTGTAGCAGGGTGGTCACCCGCTCCAGCCCTGAAGGGGTTGGAAGAGCCCTGCAGAGGGCTGTGGCTGGGGAGAGTAAGGGTTCAGAGGCTAGGCTGATGAGGAAGGCAGCCCCAGCTTGGGCCACGCTCCAGTAAGGCCCCAGCTGGCCATATAAAAGGCTGTGAGCCTCAGGTAGTCTCTCTCTGGCTGTTGAGAGAGATGGGCCTGGCTGCTAGGGGGCTCATCAAGGTACCTAGAGTGAGGCAGGGCTGGGGAACGGCCAGAGGGGCTGGGGAGCTCCAGGCTGGCAACTCCCCTGGCTGTAGGGCCTGGTCCAAGGCCCCATAGAGGTACTGGGTTGCAGAGAAAGGCAGCAGGTCCAACACCCACTGCCAATGATGACTGGCTTGTACAGACTGTAGTCTCCCCAAGACAAGTGAAAGGGGGCTAGATGGTGACTGGTAGTAGCCACTGAGGGAGGGTGGGGGATAAAGGGTGGGGGTTCCCCTGGGTGGGGTGATCCTGACAGTAGGTGACTGCTGGGGGCAGGAGTCCAATGTCCCCTCTAATTTTTGACAGGCCGTGTGTGCAAGAAATGTCTTCTGTGCAATTTTTTGACAGGCTGTGTGAGCAAAAAAATTTCTTCTGTGCAAATTTTTGTGCTTCTGTGCAAATTTTTGTGCATGTGGTGTTTCACTGTGTGTGCAGGGTGTAGGATCTGTGTGTGCATGCACACACGCACAGCTTAGAGGGAACAGTGGGCAGGACCCTGACAGGCAAGGGCACCAGGGTCTGGGAGGGATGGGGGGCCAGCGGCAAGTGGGACAGCGACCAGCAGAGGGCACTCCGACGGCTGGTGAAGCTAATTCCCAGACAACCAGCAGGAAGCGCCAGTGGGTGAGTCCCATTTGGTTACAAACACCCATTTCATTTTTACTATGTACACGGGGCCTGTTTCTCCAGCTGGTAAGACAGGATTTATGCCAGTATAACTGTATGCTCCTGCCATGCCATTTCTTTCCTCCAACTTACCCTCTATGCCCTGCCTGGGTGAGATTGCTGCGTAAAATGCTGGCTCTGTTGGCACCGGAGAGCTCCTCCATACTTGAGGAACTCACAAATTGGCCAGAGCTAGCAGCGTTCATGGAAAGGGGCTGGAGCACAAATGTCAATCAGACTCAACGTCTTTGAGTTGTTTAGATGAACTGAGATTGGTTTGTTAATATCAGGTCCTAGCAGATAAATATTACCTTTGACTGGAACTCATTTCTGATGCAGAGGGTCTTTCAGTGGCCTTCTCATCACTTAAGCCCAGCACTGGAACTGAGCAGTGCAAATGTAAGCAGAGCTGCTACACGGGAATGCATGATTATCCCTTGGATGTTGGTGAAAGGGTCTCCATGCCAACCATGAGGAGACTGATGCAAAGGCAGCAACAGGCATGGGAAGGTGCCACAAGAACCACGTTTATGCACATACATTGGTTCCAGTACCCTAAGCAGAAGATCTGGGCTCATAGCTTGTCCCCAGGAATAGGTGTAGGTTCACCCCTCCCAGCTCACTCGCACTTCTCCCATGCACAGCCTGATCACTCGGGCTGTCTATAGTGTAGGAGGAATATAGTTCATCCTTTATGAGTGCATTTTAATCAGAAATGAATTCCAGAACAGAAGGCTCACTATCACCTTATGTTGGTTCAGAGATAACCAATCTACTGTGGAAGCCATAAAGAAATAAGTTAAGAATTGTAGGAATCTTACTAACAAGCCATAACAAAGTCTTGGCACACAGTGGCAGCATTGTTATACCCCACCCTTAACCAAATACCTCATGTAACTTCATGGGAGCAACAAGGCAGCCAAGACCCCCTCTGAAGTGAAACACACAGAATCTAAGTGACAAGCTACTCTGTTTTTAAGTGCACAAAAACATTAATTTTAAAAAAATGCACAAAGTTCAAAATGCCAAATCCAGATGGGTACATATCCATCAAGAGACAGATGGGCTTGTGGCCAACTCACAGGACTAGGCTTCAGAAGATCTGGGCTCTATTTCTGGTTGCTGCACAGATTTCCTGTGCAAACTAGGTCAAATAACTTATCCAAGCCTCGGTTCCCCCAAATATAACATGAGGACAATGGAACAAATGCCCTTGCTGTTACTCCCCTCAAGGCAATGACACCCTGGCTAAATGTGGTCATCTGGTTCCGGCTCAGGGGAATTAGGCTGCAGAGCTAAAGCAGTGGAGGCATTTGGGCTTGGGCTGGAGCCCAGACTCTGAGACCAGCCCCCTCACAGCTGATCCAGGCTAGCTGAGGCTGTGCCAGGGATCTTTTATTGGAGGGCAGACATACCCTTAAAGTTGTATAGTTTTAGGCTAGTAGGGGCCACTCGCTCATCTAGTCCAATGGTCCCCAAATTTTTGAGGGTTGCACCTCCCCTTACCCCCGTCTGTGCCCTCTCACCCAGGTCCACCAGGAGCCAGGTCTGGGAGTGGGGTGTAGATTCGGGGTGCGGGGGTGGGGGGTGGGAGGAGAGAGACACAGATGGTGTAAGGGGGGTGAGGCTGGGGCTGCAGTTGGGGGGTAGGTCTGGGGCCAGAAGCAGGGCCAGGAACAGAGCTGCAGCCAGGGACAGAAGTGGGCTGGGAGCTGGAGCCATAGCTGGGGGCGGGGCCAGAGCAGAGCTGGGGCTGGATCAGGGCTGGGTGGCATTACTTCCCCAGCCCCCTTGCGGCTGGCCTGCACCCACCACAGCCCCCTGAATATTCCTTCATACCCCACTAAGAGGGCGCACCCTACAACTCTAATCTGATCTACTCTGACCCTTTGGATATGACTTAATGCTTCTTTCCTGCTCCCATTAATATTTATAAAGTACTTTTAAGTCTCTGAATGGAAAGCAGTATATGTAAGTGCAAAGTGTTATTGCGTGGAGTTTGGCAGTCTATGTGGAGGTTGGACCGTAATTAGATGAGGTAGACAAGATGTGCTTTGATTTAGTTTGATTCGCTGTTTTTGCTACCTTCAGAAAAAATCCATAAAATTGTTTTGAATGAATGTTCTGCCAACCTCAGGCTAGGAACATTTCTAGGAGAATAGTAGAGCTGCTTTGTTCCTGAAACTTGGAGAGTGCTGCTTGGCTGAGGATACTACAGTACCAATATGTTTTCATTATGAATTTGAATGTTCCCTCTCCAAACGCAGAGGTATAAATAGCCTTCATTGTTACAACAGTTTATCTTGACCTTGTTGCCCATCAATCTACATGCTTACTCTATTGACATGCTGCAGTCTCATTGCTCAAACCCTGAACACTTAGAATCATAGAATTGTAGAACTGAAGGGACCTCGAGAGGTCATCTAGTCCAGTCCCCTGCACTCATGGCAGGACTAAGTATTATCTAGCTCATCCCTGACAGGTGTTTGTCTAACCTGCTCTTAAAAATCTCCGGTGATGGAGATTCCACAACCAACTAGGCAATTTATTCAAGTGCTTAACTACTCTGAGAGGAAGTTTATCCTAATGTCCAACCTAAATCACCCTTGCTGTAATTTAAGCCCATTGCTTCTTGTCCTATCCTCAGAGGTTAATGAGAACAATTTTTCTTCATCTTCCTTTTAACAACATTTTATGTACTGTGGCAAAGCTCTGGCCTTGTCCCTGTGGGTCCTGTGCTTCCAGGCGGGTTTGTGCTAGCCTCAGAGGCTCACTGCGACCCTCTACATAGCCCTTCTCTCTCTAGGCCAGGGTTACAGCCTACTGAGCCCTTTTCATCATCAGCGAGCAAAGCTGTTGGTGAGAGAACTCCCACAGTTTCTGGTGTCCCTTTGGGCTTATTTCAGGACAGTATAACCTCCTGTCCTGCTAGGGGCCTGCCTTCCCCTTCTAGGAGGTGTTTCAGTAGTAGCAGGTTGGAGGGAACCCGGGTCCGCCCTCTCCTCTGGGTTCCAGCTCAGGGACCCTAATGGTAGTAGCTATTGGCAGCCAACCTTTAACTGACAGAGTTGCTACTTTTCCCTGGGCTACTTCCCCACAGCTCTCTCACTTCTCCCTTACCTCAGGGTATCGCATAGCTTCCTCTCCTCCAGCTCCTTTCTCCTTGGCTTCCCCCACCTGACTAACTGGGAGGTTTTTAACTGGTTTCAGCCAGCCCCTGATTGGTTCAGGTGTCCCAATCAGGCTAGCTATTTCTGCTGCTTTCTAGAAGCTTCTTGACTGGCCTGGAGTAGCCTTTGTTTGGCTATCCAGGGAACAGGGACCTGCTCATCCTGAGGCTGATATACCTGCCTTCCAGCACTCTTATACCCTTCTGGTCTGACTCCGTCACAGTACCTGAAAACTGTTATGTCCCCTCTCAGTCTTCTTTTCTCTTCTCCAGACTAAACAAACCTACTACTGTATTTACCATCTTCCCTCACAGGTTATGCTTTCTAGACCTTTAATAATTTTTGATGCTCTTCTCTGGACTTTCACCTATTTGTCCATATCTTTCCTGAAATGTGGTGCCCAGGTGAAATATCTAATAGTAGCCTAAGTAGTTTACCAAAGTCAGCCAGGCTACTTATGGCAGAGCCAGGATTAGTAGCCAGGTCTCTGGAATGCAACTCCTATGGCTTATCCTGTTTTTAGTCCAGTTTTCTCTTTGTCAGTGCAAAATTGTTCCTTACAGTAATTTTTCCACCTTTAGTGCTGAAGGCCTGATGATGATGATGATCCATGATATGAGGTAACCTTGTAGCAGAGCATTTACTCCCCCAATCTCCTTACCAGAGAGAATTCTCCTGCTCTATGGGTGGTGAGGAAGTTGGTAACCTGGATGGGGAGATCTGTTTCCCCTCTGGTGGTAGACAGGACCAAAGCAGGAGATAAGACTGGCCCAGGAGTTGAAAGCTTGCACTGGGTCATGGGTCCCCAGGTGGCCTCTTGTTTTGCTTGTTCTTGAGATTGGTTCTAAAAAATGAACGTCTAAAGCTGCTTTTAGAATAGTTGTCTGTGCCCATTTCCTCCCATTCAGTATCAAATTATGAATTCTGGCTTCTCACTCCTGTTGGCCTCACTTCTTCCTTGCTACATCAGACACCATTAGGTAGGCTTGGATATCTGTGCTCTATGACTTTCATTTGCTCTTCAGTGCATTCACTAATGGCAACATGCTATATCCAAGCTGCCATTGAAATACTAAGCCGTTTGCATATATGACATTATAAAGAGGAAAACAACATTATTTTTTTGTTTGGATAAAGAATAATAATTGTCTCATTTCCCTCTGTATTGTGCTATTAATAAAATGCATTTGAGAAATATAAAATATACAACACGTGTGGAGCTCATCAACATAACTGATCCTTGGTTAGAATACTTTCCATGCTGAGTGTCCCCATGTAGCCCATCTTTCATGAACATGTGACCTAGAAGAATGTGTCATCAAGTAGTCACTGATGAAAAGAATTCAAGGGAAACTGAAGCAACATTGCCTCTTCTTTCCACCTCCACTGAGCTTACTGCTAATGTTCTCTGTAAGTTACTGTAACATTAAAGAGATGTTGGCAGCTTAGATTTACTCTAATTTTATAAAAAGGCTTTTATAAAATCTAAGATTCTTCCACAGCTTACAAAAAAAATCTAAAAAAGAGTAGGTTTTTAAAATAATCATTCCTTTGCAGTGTCTGAAAGCCAAAGTTGCATCTTTAAGACATTCAAAATAAAAATAACTATTAATGTAAAACTGACATCATTGATTTGATATTTTTTCATGCGTAAAGTAAGAGAAATGCAAAATAAATAAATAAATAAACCAGGCATGAAAGAGAAAAGTATGCTGAATTTTTAAAATTCCTCCACCATTCATAATCAAGTGTGTTGTTAGAAACACACGGTAACAAAGGTGTTTGGTTGTGAGGCGTGTTTTTTAATTAGCCAGTCTCATTTTAAGTCTGATGTAAACATTTCAAATTTGGGATGTTCAGATTCAAAGATGAAACTCCATGAATAAATTGTTTTGTCTAGAATAGTAGACTCAGGAAAGAAAGAGTTCAAGAAGACCACTTAAGTCTTGCCAATGCAAGATTATTCGTTATGGTATATTTGCTGGAGTTTACCCAGTCTACTTTTAAATGGCTGAAATGATGAAGCTAGATATAGAAACTATTCCATTTCCTGACATTCATGAACTGTCCTCCGAATCTCTGTGCACCATATCCTTCTATAACCCTCCCTCTTCCTTATAGCCCACAAGTAATGAGTTATCCTGTTTAAACAATGTAGCTATCAGGACATGTACCTATCAGATCTCATTATTGTTGTAGTGTAACCCTTACCCTATTCCCCCTTTTTACCTTTTACTTTCCCTCACTGCGTCCGGTCTAAAATTAGGTTGTCCGTACTTCAGGGCAGATATCATGTTATGTGTTTTCACATGTTCTGTAAAGCACCTCACAGGGTTTTGTGCACTACACATTCACTCCATAGCTATAATAATGTGAACTGAACAAGGGATGAGGCAGGGGAAGACAAATCATTTTAAAGGCCCTGATGCCAAGTTCTTTGGAATCCATGGCAAAACTCCCATTGAGGTCAATGGTGCAGGATCAGGTGAAAAATGGCAGATCTTGTAAGGTGATGCTGAGCAACTCCTGAATGGGGCCAAACATCCTCAACAGCTACTGACTTCAATTGGAGTGAGGTGTGCACAGCACTTTGTAGGATTGAGCCCTAAATTCCCAAAACAATTAGCACAAGAACCATAAAAGTCCTCAAACCACATGTCATTTCCCATCATGCAAAGCATTAAGGGATCTTGATGTTACCGTAGGATTTATATACATGTATATACATATATATTTCTTTGCAAGCATAAGACAGACAGAGAATAAAGAGTTAGATTGAGTCACGGCAGAGAAATGTACCTTCTTGAAGGGAGATAAACCTATTTCACCAGGTGAAAATAATCTTCAAAAGATGACGAAGGATTGATCTATGGTACATTTATGTAGCTACTTTGATATGCAGTACAGATTTAGCCTCAGTTTTTTCAGCTTTTGGTCAGTGTTATTCCTTGTTTTATATAACAGCAGAAGAACATTACATGGAGTAACAGTGTCCCAGTAGCTTAAAGTAAACCTTCTTTGTATAAATATATTTCCTCCATATCTTCCCCACCAAAGCAGATCCAAAAGCATAGAAGATTTTTTAGAACTAAAGTGAGAGAAAAACTTGGTTTCAAAACAATCTACAAGGCTCTGAAAGTCAATTTAAAAGATTATTACCATTTACACCTAGGAGGCATTGTTAGGTTTAATGACATGACTATTAATTATACCAATTAAATACTGTGACTGGTATCTTTAAAGAAGTATATGTATAAGATCATACTCAGACTAGATACATAAACTTTCTGAAAGGGTGGTTTAGGCAGTCATCACTTGTGAATACTGTAAAGAAATAAAGGGAATGAAGGGGGTTAGAGTATTTCTTAATTAAGTAAAATAACATGAAGATGCTCTCAAGCAAGACCTCTGCCCTTCAGATTCAGAAAGATTGCCAACAAAATTGCTTAATAATTAGGAAAGCGTGAAGGCTGTGACAGACTGGGTACATGACTGTCAAACTGGGAACTCTGTTTTGTTTCAGGGGCTCTACTTTATATTGTAATCTTTAGTTTGGAGTGTGATCTTGACGCTAAATTGCAACCTCTTTTGTAGATTGGAGCATCATTTTGTAGCAGGGGCTTGTCACCTAATGGAAAGACTATGTCTAACAAGCAATACAGAGCAATCAAGTGCCATCAACACTGAATGATCCTAATCTATTGGAACAATTCTATCAGTAGGGCCACTGACTTTGAATGACTTTTCACACAAAAAAACAGACAGGAGATGGGGGCTGGAGCCCAGAACTCCTGGGGCTGAAGTTCTTCGGACAAAGGGTGATGGAGAGCCCATTTTAAAAGGGGGCTGCTTCTCTAAGCAAGAGCCAGACCACTGCAACATGCAAGAAGACCAGACAGTCTAAGGAAGGCAGGAAAGACTTCCTAGCCTGAGGACACTGAGCAAACCCACAACTCAAAGGAGGGGCGACATCAGACTCTGGGATTTGCACTAAGCCTTTTATTGTTTTTCATAGATCTGTAACTCTCTAGTGCTTCTAAGATTAAGGTTCCTGTAGCCTTTGCTAGCTTGTGTTCCTTGCTTGCCTTCCATATGCTCCGTGAAGGGGTTAATCAGGAAGCTCAGAGCACCCACAGCAAGGTGAAACTCTGAAGGACCATGTATAAGAGATTTGTGGGAGGACTAGGCCACTAGTTGGGGGGCCTAAGATAGTCTCACTGAAGGGTCCCTCTGCCCAAGAAAGGCATCACACAGAGGGTCTATACCTGGGAGTGTTCCTGAGAGACCCAGAGCTAGGAACAATGATCAGTCATTATCCAGACCCAGGGGGCTTGCAAGCACATGGAATTCAATGGTTAGGTCCACTCCCAACAGACTAGTATCCATCCAGACAAAGGGACAGGGACAGGAAAGGAAGTATTTCTTCACACAATGCACAGTCAATCTGTGGAACTCCTTGCCAGAGAATGTTGTGAAGGCCAAGACCATAACAGGGTTCAAAAAAGAACTAAATAAATTCATGGAGTACAGGTCCATCAATGGCTATTACCCAAGATGGGCAGAGATGGTGTCCCTAGCCTCTTTGCCAGAAGCTGGGAATGAGTGACAGGGGATAGATCACTTGATGACTACCTGTTCTGTTCATTCCCTCTGGGGCACCTGGCAGTGGCCACTGTTGGAAGACAGGCTATTGGGCTAGATGGACCCTTGGTCTGACCCAGCAGGGCCATTCTTATGTTCTTAGGTTGTGACTATAGTAATTGAAGATTTTGTGGTGAATGAGAGAGAGTAGATACAATACACATAGAAAAGACTCCTGTCTTTTTATGCTATCCTTTCTGATGTTCCTGTTATGTCCCCAATCACTGAAGGCTCCTTTGATCAAAATTCTGACACTCAGTAATTAAGTTGATGACTAAGACTCGATTGTGTCTACACTGCATGGGTATTCATCCAGTACTGACTAAACCCCCAAAATCATGTCAAATATACAGTGGTCTTCCTGTTAAACATAGGGAGGATTCCCTAGGGTGCAAAGTTTTCTTTTTGTTTTTTCCAAACTCTTGATCAGAAAACTGACGGCATTATCTCCAGGATCTTACCATGCATAAACTATTGTCTTATCCATTACCGTGCAAAGCCATTTGGCAATACTGGCCTATTGCATAGGTTTATGCCTTCAGCTAAAGACTCTGTTCTCGATTAGGTCAGCTGCCTGCCAGAATTTCCTAATTCTTTCATGCATATAGTGTGCATGTTTTTAGGGATGAGGTCATGGACTTGAATAAGTAGCAAACTGGTACTCTCCCAGATGTCTAATAAATTGTACATTAATTTCCAGATTGAAATATTACACAAACCAACCAACTAAAATGAGGAATTCACTAGAATTAATGGGGAAATATTTGTTTGTTAGAACATGTGTTTTAAACACCATCCTGAAGAAAGATTACATGCAATAGGTTGGACAGTGGAAAAGAAACAAAAAATTAAAGAAAATAGCATGGATTTTTTAATGCAACCCACTCAAATCCTACCAGAAGTGTCTACTAGAGTAGAACCTCAGAGTTATGAACACGAGAGTTATGAACTGACCAGTCAACAACCCACCACATTTGGAACCGGAAGTACACAATTAGGCAGCAGTAGCAGAGAGAGAAGCAAATACCATGCAGTACTACGTTAAATGTAAACTACTAAAAAATAAAGGGACAGTTTTAAAAAAAAGATTTTACAAGGTAAGGAAACTGTTTCTGTGCTTGTTTCATTTAAATTAAGATGGCTAAAAGCAGCGTTTTTCTTCTGCATAGTAAAGTTATAAAGCTGTATTAAGTCAATGTTCAGCTGGAAACTTTGAAAGAACAACCATAATGTTTTGTTCAGAGTTATGAACATCTCAGAGTTATGAACAACCTCCATTCTTGATCCGTTCACAGGTCTGAGGTTCTACTATATTGGGCAATCAAGCTAAAAAAAGAAAATTACTGTGGCTTCACTAGTAGCATAATAGTTTATGTTAGCAACATTATAGTTCATTTAGACTATGCCACGTATTAATAGATCATAACTGACCCCCTATTGGGAGTTGCCATAGGATGGCTAAGGACAAGATGAGGCATGGAAACTGAGTTGTTTTCTCACTCCTATGTGGCTGGGTACACTTCTGTTCTCAGTTATTCTGTTCAAATATGGACTAACTCCAACAAAGTTAACCAAGTTACCCTTCTGAAAAAACAGTGTGAAAACAGAAGTTCACCCTACTCTGTCCAACTTACTCAAGTTACACTAGTGGGGTAGTGGGCAGGAAACCTGTATCTCAGCTGACTTCACTGTACTTGTTCTGGAGGGGTCTGATCTCACTCCCAATGAAGTAAAGTTGAATTTCCTCACTGACATCTCTTTGTATTGGACGAGAGTCTGACTTAATACAGGGCCTCACTCTGCAAGATTGTGGAGCTGGTATCTTTCACTAGGGGAAAAAAAGATGAAAAAAACCCCTTTAATGGTTTCTAATGATCATTTGTGTTTACAAGTTTAGTGCAGTTAATGACTGGGGAATGTTTGTTATTCATTTGACCTCTGTGTTTACATTTCAGCAACTCTCAAATGAATGAAGGAAAAAGGAAGGAAGGAAGAAATGTGAGATAGTTAAAGGCCCTCTGAAAACAGGACCCCGGCTTTCCACCACGCCCGATCTCCAAAGCTGGAGAAATACACCGCTCTGGCTGACATCCTGTGAGTGATGGGCTATGAGGTTCAAACTCACACACTGATCGTTGGAGCCCTGGGTACATGGAACCCCAGTAACGAGCAAGTGCTGAGAGAATATAGAGTCGGTCAACGCTATGCTTGGCTGAAGCGACAACTCATGGTGTCGGATCCATCAGTTGTGGGACATCTACACAGAACACATCACTGCACATCAACAATACTGGGAGGAATGAGCTGGAGTGCCGATGAGAAGTGCAGTTGGAAAAGGAACTCAAATACTTTCCTAATGGACTGTTTTTTCTAAATGGACAACCTATCCTAAATTCTCAATTACTGAGGGACAATCTTCACTCATTGATATATTTTGCTTTCCGCCACCAATTCTCTGTATTACTTTTTTCATTAGTAATGTACCCAAATACTTGTATACTAAATATCTAAACCAGGGGTCAGCAACTTTTCAGAAGTGGTGTGCCGAGTCTTCATTTATTCCTTCTCATTTAAGGTTTCGCGTGCCAGTAATACATTTTAATGTTTCTGGAAGGTCTCTTTCAACAAGTCTATTAATATATAAGTAAACTATTGTTGTATGTAAAGTAAATAAGGTTTTTAAAATGTTTAAGAGGCTTCATTTAAAATTAAATAAAAATGCAGAGCCCCCCAGACTGGTGGCCAGGACCTGGGCACTGTGAGTGCCACTGAAAATCAGCTCAAGTGCTGCCTTTGGCACATGTGCCATAGGTTGCCTACCCCTGATCTAAACTGCATTCTTAAAAAACAACAACAACAATGAGTGTTTGTGGCACCTTAGAGACTAACAAATTTAATTGGGCATAAGCTTTTGTGGCCACATGATTTTGTTAACAGCCTTCTGCTCAGTAAACAGCTGTAAGTGTTAATTTCTCTTTCTAATTCCCAGGCATTAATCACAATGTCCTGCGGTTGTGTATTGCTTTTCAGCACTGTAGTGGAAATTTCATGGACTAAAAGGTTTGATAAGCTACGGGCTCAAGCCGTACTGTCATGGCTATTCCCAGTGACATCAGTGGGACTATTCACATTAGTGAGAGCTACACTTGGGAGTACATGTTTGCAGAATTGGGTCCTAAGTTAGACCTACACATAGGGAATGATCACAACAGACAAGAAAGGGGAGAGATGAGGGCAGCAACAAATATGAAGATGCAAATCTTATCTACGTAATTAGTTAGATTCTACATATGTCATGTAGTTGTAGTTGTGCCGGTCTCAGATATTAGAGACAAGGTGGGAGAAGTAATGTCTTTTATTGGACCAACTTCTGTTGGTGAGAGACAAGCTTTCAAGCAAAACAGAGCTGCTCTTCTCTTTCTCTCTTTACATAAATAACATACGCTACATATGTTGAATATGAAGCTTGTAAGAACATGGTGAGAATTTACCTTGCTATAGATCAACCTGTGGATTCATTTGGATCTAAATTTTATAGGTCCCCATTTTTATAATGAACTGAACTGCCTGCCCATTAACTTCAGAAAACTTTACATTCAGATCTGAAACATGTGTCTCCAGCCTGTCCCTATGATATTCATTCTGAAACTAATAGGAGTCTGACTGCATCAGACAGATAAGATGGCTAATGTTCTCTTAACAGCCTAAAATGTCTTTAAAAAGTGAAAATATTGTGTGTAGAGATGACTCAGAAATTACCATCCTTGCCAACTTGGAAGGCCCTAGGAAGTTTGCTTCAAATGGTATCTTGGTAACAAATGTATAGGTCACATTTACATATACAGTTCCATACATAATGAGATTAAAGGTCACAGCTCTTCAGAAAAAGCCCAGTTAATACTGCTATATAAAAACTGTCTGTTGTCCACAAATAGAAAACTGGCATTCCACAGGGGTTTCATTAGATGAATTGAGCTGTCTGTATCCACCACCATAACAAGAAGAGCTGCTCGTTTATTTTTTCGTGTATTTAGTAGAAATTTTTACCATGCTTCACTGTTGCAGCTGGGTGCCTTCTATTCCATATGGCTGGAAGTTGAAGTTAGACAAATTCAGACTGGAAATGAGGCATACATTTGTAACAGGGTGGGGGGGTTAACCATTAGAAGAATTTACCAAGGGTAGTGGTGGATTCTCTCCATCACTGTCAATTTTTAAATCAATATCGCATGGGCGGTGGGTGAATCATGGGCTCGGGGAGGCTAGTCCCTGGCCCGAGCCACCCCTTCCACCTGAGGCCCTGCACCTCCACCC
This sequence comes from Dermatemys mawii, assembly GCA_007922305.1. NCBI lineage: Eukaryota > Metazoa > Chordata > Testudines > Dermatemydidae > Dermatemys > Dermatemys mawii. Next base: position 10,377,337 of record ML677372.1, on the reverse strand, counting down.
CTGCCCCCTTGAAACCCAGAACATGTCCCTCACGGCCAGCAACCTCCCACCCCAAGCCAGGGTCACTGTAGTGCCTCCAGGTCCAGAGAGCCGGGTGGGTGGCATGCAGATCCCCCCTCTTCCCCCTCCCACTCCAGCCCTGGAGTCCCAGGTTGCCCCAGCCACTCCAAGTTCCGCCGTCCTAGCCCCAGCCGGCTTCCCAGAGGAGGAGCAGCCTGCCTGGGCTGGGCCAACTAGCAGCAGGAGGGGGCCTTGGGAAAGAGTGTGGGTGGGGCTATGCAGGGCTGTTTGAGGAGGCACAGCCTCCCCCAGGCTATTACATACACCACCCATGCAAAATTGGATGTATTTCTATCTGCTCTAGGAATTATTTGGGGAAGTTCTATGGCTGGTGTTATACAGGGGGTCAGACAGTGGTCCCTTCTGCCTTGAAATCTCCAAATCACATGGAGGACTGAGGAAGGTACTGACATAAGGTAGCCACTGGTGCATCCCCAAAATACAGGACATCCCCACCCCGAACAACATAAGCCTGCCCCCACGTGCATTGGCCCCACCACGTGTGCCCGCTTTTGCAGGGAATAGATTATTTTACTAACTTTTGGAAACATCCTACTAGGGCAAGGCCCCATGAGTTTATACTGCACCTGCTCAGGGCTCCGAGGTTGTTACCTCACTACAAATAATAGACTAGGAACCTCCCAGGTATTTAAACAGGAGTGAAACTGACCCTTTCAAGTCACTTTCTCAGTATTGCCAGCCCCAAATGTTCATAAATCATGACTCAGGTCTCACCAAAAATCATGCGATTGGCTTTAAAATCATGACATTATGTAAAAATAAGAGATTTGGTGTTCTTTTTATTCTGCTTTTTGAGCCTTTAGGTGCACTAGGGTCACATTTTAAAGCTTTCTCCAAAGCCACAAGAGCTAGATATTTCATTTCTCTTTAAGAATGAAGGCTGAAATCATCATGTCACTTGACTTCAGGAGTTGGGTCTTCAAGGAAAACGATAATCATCATGAGACTCATGACAAAATCATGAGAGTTGGCAACATGGCTTTCACTTCTATATAAAGGCAAGTTACTTTTCAGAAGGCTCTTAAACACAACACTGCTGTGATTGAGTTGCAGTTCTCATGGGAGACTATTTAAAACCAAACACCAAGAAAATTTAACATTTTAAAATTGAGACTTCTGAGGTATATCAGGGCCACTGCAGGCAGGAAAGGAATATAAACAGGCACCAGAGTTCTGGGCAGCTCTTCCCCTTGAAAGAAAGTTGGAGGGTCATATCTGCTAGTCCTTAATGAAGTAAAACTTCTATTGCAATCAACACCTCCACTCATAGATATTAACATGTGCGCAATAACTATATACTTCATACTTAAATATCTGAACCATTTTATCCAGGGCTTCACATTTTATACACATTGGTTCAGGAACGACATTTTCTGGCATATTCCGAACTTTGCTGAGCCCACAGATGGCGCTCAGTGAATAATACAAATCCTGACAATAATCGTCAACTTTATGGACTCTGTGGATGCAATTTCTGTTCTGGCTTTGGCCTAGATACAGCTGAAATCCTAAGAATTTGGCGGTAAAAACACGTCTGATACTCATACGACACTTTCTCATTCCTTCCTTTTTTTGAACTCAGAACAAAAAATGACAAAACGGTTTTCAATTAAAATGTAAAATTGCACAGCAGCCATTGCTCTACAGCCCAACCTGAGGCAAAACTGCCACCCCTTGGCACTTAAGTGATCTCTTCTCATCCGACTTTCATTCTCTCTCTCTCTCTTTCTTCATCCTTTCTAACTTCTATGCTGCTTTTCATGCTGCCAACATAACATCCTCCATCCCAACTGCCTGGGACCATTTACTGGAGTCTCAGAGAACTGGCCTTCTTAGATTTGCTCCCATTTAGCAGAACCCTCTTTTTTTGCAGCATGCAGCAGAGAGATAGGCTGGTTCAGTGGACAAGGAGCTACCCCTGAGAGACCTGGGTTCTACTTGCTCCATGGACTTCCTGTATGACCTCAGGCCAGTGCCTTAGGGACAGAGTTTCAAAGCCTTTCAGGCACCCGAAGATGCAGCTAGGCATCTCGTGGGGTTTACAAAGCACCTAACCTTCTAGGCGCTTTTGAAAATCTCACTAGGTGCCTAAATACCTTTGAAAATCTGGCCTTTAGTCTCTCTGTGACTCACTGCTCCATCTGTACAATGGGGACAACAGCACTGCTCTACCTCACCGAGGGGCTGTAAGGAGAAATAGGTGAGACATTGTGCAGCCCTCAGATACCATGGTGATGGGGCCACATAAGTACCACAGGTAGAGTGGGAACCTCTCTACACCACTGCTATCCCTTCCCTAGGTATTGGCCCCTTCTTTTCACCAGTGCCCCTCAAATCTCCCTCTTTTTATAATGTAACCTTGACTGGGCCATCCCTACCTATGGTGGTGCCCTACGCAGCCCGAGCACCTGCACCCCCACTGCATGGCCACGGGGCAGGAGTTCTGGGGGGCAGCAGGAGGGCAGGGAGGCCCAGGGTAGTGCAGATTAGTGGGGAGCCTGGCAACAGCAACAGGAGTCAGGCCCGCTCTCGTGCACCCACCGGTCCACTCCCCCAGCTCCCAGCCCTGTCACTTGGGGGAGGGGGCCTAGAGGGAGGGGCCAGGCTTGCCACCGCACTCACCAGAGGTGGTTGCAGGAAGCGGAGCAACACGGCTGGGAGCTGGTGGAACGGAGTGGGCTAGGGCCAGGGCCGGGTCACTCTGCTTCCCGCCGCCACCACTGGTGAGCAAGGGGGCGGGCCCAACCTCTTCTGCTGGCTCCAGTACCCCTGCTAATCCTGTGGGCCAGGTCACTCAGGGGAAGAGTGGAATGCGGGCAGGGTGGGGGTGGAGTAGGGGCAGGAAGAGGCAGGGCAGGGCAGGGGCTTGGGTGAAGGGGTCAAATGGAGGTAGGGTGGGGCGGAGGAGGGGGCTGGCCGCTGGAGCCTGCGCCTCGTATCCAGCATGCAGCTACCTAGGGCACCCCAAAATTTGTTGCCCATGCAGCTGCATATTCTGCATATGCCTAAGGATGGCCCTGAACCTAGGCTCAGGGGGTTTAGCTGAATTTCTCCTGAGTCTCCTCTGTTTTCTCTTCAACACCCCCAACCCTCTGCAGAGGGATTCCTGTTTTACAGGCTCATCTAAGGACTGACTTCCAGATCCTTAATTTAATTACCAGCCCTGTCTTATCTTAATCCCCCTGCCTCTGTTTGTAAACAAAATACTGCCCCAGCTGCACTGCTCCTCTGCAGAACTCACGTTCCAGACTAATGCTGTGCTGTAATTAAGAGCTCTGCCTGGGAGCACACCTCCTGTATGAAACTTGGAGGGGGAGGGGGCAGGAATTTCTCCCCCACCCCCCGCTTAAATGGTGCCCTTGTCAATACTATACAGCTTCTGCGACTCATGGGGGGCTGGAGTAGTTAAGCCAATGTGGGCTTAGAGAGACTACATTAGAGAGCTTACATTGGTGCAATTGCACTGCTGCAAATTCCCTAGTGAAGTCAGGCCTCTAATTAAGAATTCAGTGTCCCCTGCAAAATCAGATACTTTGAAAACAAATCTACTCTGGCATACGGGTATATTATCTTTGGGTGTGACTGTTGTCCCTGTTGCCCAAGTGGCCAGCCAATAGTCAGAGCCTGGCAGGGTTGTTTCCACTAGGATGAGAATTTGATGTTCTGAGTCAGGCATATTACTGGTCTGAGCTTGTTTACTTACAAAAACGTCCACAAAGTCCTGTTTCACCAAACACAATAGAACCCAACAATAGCATGCAGTTTCCTTGCTCAGAAATCTCTATCAGTCCAGCAAGTTCTGTGCCCAAGGACCTCTGAGTCTTTATTTTTCTCAGGGTGACACTCAAAACTGCTTCTGTGGGCTTTCTCTGTCTCCACCACATACCGTCTGCAATCAGAGTCCTCACCTCTGTGTTTGCAACCTGAGAAACCCAGGGTCCACACAACTTAGCTCTGAGCTGACAAGCAGTTTAGTATCAGAAAAGAAGAAGGTCCTCATGGTAAATGTCATGGTGCTGTTTGAAAACAGGTCATCAGCTTTCCACGAGGCCTGAGCACGGAAGGCGTTGAAGTACATCCCGCTGGCTGACACCCTGAGAGCCGAGGGCTACCAGGTCCTGATCCATGCCCTGGTCATTGGAGCCCTGGGGGCATGGGACCCCCACAACGAGCTGGTACTGAGAGTGTCTGGAGTCGGTCAACACTACGCCCGGCTCATGAGACAGCTCATGGTGTCTGACACCATCAGGTGGTCCAGAGACATCTACAGTCAGTACCAGTTTGAATAACTGAGAACGCCGACCAGGGAAATAACCCACTTCCTCCCTTTCCTGACAAACCGAGGGACGCATCCCATCCATGTACTTATTGTCTACAGCACTACTGACTGGACTTTTAATACATTCCTTGGGCGGGGTACCTGAGCCCATTTATCCACTGTCGCTTTAAAAACTCCCACACCCCAATCTGGATCTGTGCTGGTTATGTGACATGTAGGTACTTCATGAACCTTATAATTGATACTTGCAATAACCCAAGCCCGACCCCAGATGTACCTTCCTTCTTAACTTGTGTAAATTTGATTTTAAACATCAACTTTAAAAATAATTAAATCTCTTTTTACTACATCAGACTACATTGACTGCTCTTTTTGTTGAGCCTGGAAGAGACTTCTTGGCACACCCACTGGCTCTAATGAGGTCTCAGAATAGATCTGGATCTAAGGTGCACCTGCTGGCATTCATTAACACCTTTCAGCATAACACTATTAAATAATAAGCAAATGCTGTACCATGGTATTGACTTTCCCCGCAGTGTTTCCTACCTTTAGCACATAGACAGCAACAAAAATATGTACACTATACTGAAGTAGACATTTGCTTTTTAATGGTGCCCCAGGTTGCTCTGTTAACATGTGGGGTCAGTTTCCTACACTGACTAACACAAAACCTATAGCTCCTGCTACCTTCCTTCCTGACCCTTCTGAACTTCTCTTGCTTTCTTCCTTCACGGGTCAAGTGAGGTGATTGCTGCTTTCCAGTAAATTTGGCAAGCCATGCTCAGTGGATGGTGCTCTATGTTCCATTTTGTGACACAGTCATTCCTTTCATATCAAAGCTAATTTAGCATCATAAAAACTGCATGACTTTAAAATATGCTGCGTTTGTTTTTCAGATTTACTGAAAAGTGAACAGCAGCCTCAGTTCTCAGCAGGGGCTAGTGATCTAGGGAGCATCAATTTTGAGGGGCCTACTTTGAGATGTCTTAAAGCAGCCTGATTCTTGGGGAGGGAAGAGGGTGTCCTCAGTTAGTGGGGGCCATTAGAGGGGTCACAAATTGTTTAAAGCAGAGGTCTCAAACATGCGGCCTGCAAAGCCCTTCCCTGCAGCCTGCCAAGCTCCCCCCGCCCAACCCCGCTATTCTCTGGCGGCACAGCAGTTTCTGGGAGGGAGGGGCCAGGAGCAGAAGCTGGTCTGCTGCCTGGCCGGGCCGCTGTGGAGCCTTGGCTTCCAGGCGCTGCTGCTGCAGTTTCAATGAATGAGCGGGGGCGGCGTTTTGCAGGAGTCCTCTGCAGCGGCGGCCAGGAGCGGTAAGCCAGGCTCCCCACAGCCCTCCCACCTCCCTCTGTGGGAGGCTTACCGCTCCTGGCCGCCGCTGCAAAGGGCTCCTGTGAAGCGCCACCCCAGTTCATTCATTGAAGCCGCAGCAGCAGCGCCTGGAAGTCGGGGCTCAGCAGCGGCCCGCTTCAGGCAGCAGTGAAGCCTCCCCACCCCTGGCTGGGCGCCTCTGCCCTGCAGGCCTGAGTTAGGGTCAGTACCTTCAGTTCTGCTCCGTGGGATCTGAGACCACCATTATCCAGTGACCAGGCTGCCTTCTTAAAGCAAAGTATTGTGCATTTGGATCTACAGCATTTCAGAGAGAAAGATCGTAAAATAATAAACAATCTATATGGGCCTGTCTTTCCTTTATACCACCCCTGAAAACTTGGGGAAGCCCCAGTTGCTTCAGATATTGTTGCAGGACTTGTCTCCAGGCCAGTCCATTTGCCCTACAAAGAGCTCACTGACAAGTTCTCCTTCTCTCTCAAGTTTGGGGTCCTTTTGACTCTAGGTTCCCAAAACAGCAGTGTAATTTTGAAGCCTGGAAGTAGCATCTTCATTACTAACAGCCGAGCCATTGTCTTGTTATTGCCTCTAAGTATTTGTTCGGTTGCAATTTATGTAGAGGGATTGTGTTGCCTTCCAGCATGTTTTTCCAATAGCGTTCTTTTGACCTAAATTAATATATTCTTCCAGGAAAGCCCACTAACCCAGCAAAGCTATACAGCAATTATTCATTAAAGAGGACACATGCAATATTCCTAAAATTACATATCAGTATTCCAGGGTTATTACATAGCAATTCCACATGCACACCGCATCTAATGTAATGCTTTACACCTACACACAGTGAGTGTAAAGCAATTATTCAGTCAGAAGTCTCCATTCACTCATTCCAGTGGTAGCCTTTGCACAGGTATAAATGACAACACAAGGCCCAGAGGTGGGGAGAAAGAATTGGCTCCCAAGAGTGCAATGAACTAGAAAGATAGACTTAAATTGATTGCTGCCATCCCCTCATTTTGGAGGTAGAGTGTTCAAATGGACTTCCTGCTAGGCAGAACCACACAGAATATCAGTATGTAACAAGATGCTCTTTGCAACTAGGGTTACCAGACAGCAAGTGTGAAAAAACGGGACAGAGGATGTGTGTGCGTGTGTGTGTGTGTGGGGGGGGGGGGTAATAGGTGCCTGTATAAGAAAAAATCTCCAAAAACGGGACTGTCCCTTTAAAAACGGGACAGATGGTCACTCTATTTGTAGCTAAACTGCAGACAAACAACTTGGTGGAACTGCAGTCTGGATTTGCTCTTCAAGCTGGTTCCATGGCTGCAACACGACATAAGAGATCAGTTCCTCTAACCTTCCCCCTCCACAGCACAGATCTGACCCAGTCTTATGACTATTGTCCTAAACTTACTGCCATCGTTTAACTTTGCAGCTGACCTCAGTATATTCCAATATAACAGTTTCAATGCAAGCAGACAAGCTATCTCAGCTCTGAGGCCACATGCTGGAATTTGGAGAATGCACAGCAAATGCTAAGCAGTACCCGCAGCACTTTGAAGCATCTCAACCTTTGTACCTGTCTTTGGTAAACACAGAACATCACTCATTGGTGCAAGGGCAGAACACGATCACCAGTTATTTTGTATGTGCTACAAGAGTTAACACTCTTTGTGGAGTTAAAGGGGTCAAGGCCTCAGAGGAGGACATTGCAGGAGGTGAAAGGATTTTCCTGTTTGTCTTTGCTCCGCCTGTGCTACCCTGGCCTGTGTGACAGTACGTGAGCCAGATAGGTATAATCCCATATTACAAGGAATCAGCCTCCATGTGAGGTTTAAGCGTCTGACTCTGACTGCTGCCAAAAAAAAAGAGATTAGGCTGAAAATGTTGCAGCGTGAAAGACAACCATTGAAGCCAGTATCAGGGCTTTCTCCCCCCGCCCCCCACAATGAGGGGCAAAGCCCAGCTGCCTGGCACTGCAGTTCAGCAAATGAAGAGAAAAGTAGTTAAAGCTTCTTTGGAATGAAAGAAGATCCAGATAACAACAAGAGGCAGATCTTATTTGGAGCCAAGGGGCAAAGTGCCTTCTGTAGCCATTTGAATGGGGCCATCCTCTTGAAATGCAATGGGTTTTCTTAACACACGCTCATCTTCCTGTAACTGAATCAGTCTTCTTCCACCACCTGAGTTTGGCTGACGCACACCAAAAGAACCAGGCTTATTCTAGGCAGATTGCTGCCTGAGAAAAGTCAGTTTCCTCCACAGGCCTTAAGAAAGGGAAATCTGTCCACTAGAGTTAGACATCCTGGATGTAGGGGTTTCTTCTACAGAATAAAGATCTGAAATGTATATTTCGGTTGTAAGAATGGAACCTCCATGGAAAATCATCACTAGGAACTTGATTCTAAGCTCCCTGTATTCTGAGCTCATGCAGAAGGTCTGGCTGCAGTAAACTAGAACATTCTTAAGGCTGCTGTAAATTGTTCTCTGCTTCCCAGATCCACGATAGGCCCAAGGAAGCAGAAAACTGCCCTAGTGCACTGCCTTCTAGACATGGCCCCTATGCTGAGGGTTTGATGCCATCTCTGCCCTGGTTAGGAAGGACCCTTCACAGGGAGTATCCACAGGTGACTGTTTCCATCCCCTTTTAGGCCTCTTTATGGTGCTCTGGCCTTGCAAAGGTGTGTGGTAAGCAAGATATTTTCCCTTTAAATATAGTGTAAATCTTGTTATAGGGCAGATCATCCTGAGAAGGTGAGCACCTGTCTTCATACAGTGACCCCTAGATCACTGTAATCTTTGAATTAACGCATTAAGAGGTAGTATTAAAGTAAAGAACCAGCAGCTTTACTGAAATGCTCCTCACGGAGCTTCAAGTTCCTATGGAATGAAACACCAAAATGTCCTGTCCCAGCATCTGTAAAACTTGTAGAAGAACTGACCAATATTGCACCTGGCCCCATGTCCTGCATCTAAGATTATGTCTTCACTACCAAAAAGTGGGGGGCTTCCAGCACAGGTGATAGGTAGAGGTGGGGCATGCGAGGTCACACTCCCCCTCTCCACCTCAATTTACTGCTTGGCTTGGACTGAGCATGCTCATGTGGACTGAGCATGCTCAGTAATACTGCTGAAGCCAGCTGCCCTCACTCTGACCCCCTACAATTGGCAAGCACGGGTGGTCTTTGATTTAAGGCGACATAACTAACGGGCAAAGGTTATCTCAGTGTAAAACCCTAGTGGAGACAAGGTACTAGGAGGGCAGTGCTATACCCCCTGCTGGTGAATGACCTTTCCGGGTTTACCCCATGGAAAACCGATGGTATCTTGCCTCCTTCTGGATTTTACAGCAGGATAGTTAACAACTCTTAGTTATCATGCTATAAAAAGCATACCTTTTTCATGAGCAGTGAAGACACACCCTAAGTGTGGCCTCTATAGAGAAATTGTTTCTGACACCAGCTCATGGTCAGCTGGTGCCCTAAGGGGGGTGTAGGTGATTGCCATTGTGATCTTTATCCAAGCTGGTGCACAACACAATAGGTGTCCATAAGAATCATTGTAAATCATTCACATTGCAGGGAGTCATCAATGGATTATGTTATCTTCGAAGCTGCTATCATGATTAGAATGGCAGCCATTTCTAAATTCTTATCAAGACCTAGTTCAACAAGCTGGACTACAAGACTGTATGGTTTGGTTTGTTAACTAAAATGACAATAAAGCAATTTCCCATTTAGCTCTGAGTTCATTCACCTTTATGCTGATCCTGAATAATGGTGCTTCACTGTCTCTTGTTACGCATACAATGCCCAACTGGGATGGAGATTGAGCTGAGTCCATCAAACTCATTGAATTTGTGGACTCACATTTAAAATCTCTGGGCCAGAATCCAGTCTCAGCCATCACAGTGTAAAACTGAAACAACTCCATTAAAGTCATAAGCCTAAGGGCTGGGCTGCACTATGGAGGGGTGGGGGACGTCGACCAAAGATAAGCAACATCAGTTACACGAATAGCATAGCTGAAGTTGCAGTATCTTAGGTCGACTTACCTGGCTGTCCCCACGGCGGCAAGTCAACCACGGCTGCTCCCCCACCGACTCCGCTTACTCCTCTTGCCGAGGTGGAGTACAGGAGTCGATTCAGGGATCGATTTATCGCACCTAGATGAGATGCGATAAATCGATCCCCGATATATCGAGTGCTACCCGCCAATCCGGCGGGTAGTGTAGAATAATAGAATCATAGAATATCAGGGTTGGAAGGGACCTCAGGAGATCATCTAGTCCAACCCCCTGCTTAAAGCAGGACCAATCCCCAGTTAAATCATCCAACAAATTTTTGCCCCATATCCCTAAATGGCCCCCTCATGGATTGAACTCACAAGCTATACCCTTAGTCTCTCTCTGCCATGGATGCTGTGCAGAGACAGATATTAATTGCAGCTTTCTGACAGTTTTTTAAAAAATATTTTGGAGCACAATGCTTTTTAAAATGTAGATCAAGACATGGTTTTGTTAAAATACAGTCAAACCTTTAACACGAAAAGGGGTCCCCAGTTTGCCAATCAGATAATAAGTTTAATTCTTACGTCACACTTCACACACATCACACAGCTTATTTGTAGCTCACAGTGAATGGTTGCATCTTATCTAATAGGAGAAACGTGATAAATGTTAAACTAGAATTTTAGAACAATAAAAACCTGCATGTCACCAACAATCTGCCAGTGAATCATATTCTTGCAGTCAAGTTCCCCTCCCCTGAAGGTAATATGCAGCAGAAAGATAACCACACCCCTCGCTGGCAAAATGCTGGTCTAAGAAAACATCAAACAGATCAAATAACCAAACAATTTAACCACATAGTATTAAATTCTGAAGATTACTACTCTTAATGGTAAAGGTTATTGACCTAGCAGGCGTGGATCTGTTTGCTTCTGTGACTGTGATTCTTAAGGTTTTAAAGGGACATGTCAAATTTGGCCCTATACAATTTCTAAAAACAAGCTTTTACAAAATTTAAGACAAATAGAAATGGGTTAATGTTTTTTAAATTTCCAACAAAAACATAACAAAGGGTAAAACTTCCCCTGCAGTATTTGTAACCAAGAAGATACAAGAAGATATTAGTACATGAGAACCTATTAGAGAGAAATTGACTAGAAACAGAAAGTGAAACTGACTAGTCTATTTTCATTGCTGAAGTGAGAGAGATGCAGAAAGCAAAGAGCATAAATAGTTAAAAATAAATTATGTGTTCTTTGTAACATATGTAAGAATGTTGATTTTAGTCATATATAATAATTAATTATTTTAACATGATATTGTACCTTTAAACTCTGCACAAACTGCAGTTTAAAGAGGAAACCCTTCCTATTACAAAAAGCATTAAGTTTTCTAAAGAGGACAAAGGATGGAGGATGGGAAAATGAAATACTGGACTAATCTTATAAGGGGAATGTCACTGGCACTAAGAATCATAGAACTGGAAGGGATCATGAGAGGTCATCTAGTCCAGGGGTTTTCAAACTCTGGGTCGTGGCTCCATAGAGTTAGCCACTGGCAGACAGGAGACGCTTTATTTACTTCTGGTGTCCACGGGTACGGCCAATCGCAGCTCTCAGTGGCCGCGGTTCACTATTCCCAGCCAATGGGAGATGTGGGAGGCAGCATGAACTGGGCTGCCGCTTCCCACATCTCCCATTGGCCAGGAACAGTGAACCGCAGCACTGAAAGCTGCGATTGGCCATACCTGCAGGCGCCACAGGTAAACAAAATGTCTCCGGTCCGCCAGCAGCTAACTCTGTAGAGCCATGACCCAGTTTGAAAACCCCTGATCTAGTCCAGTCCAGTGGCAGTTTTAGAGTTAGTGGGGCCCTGTGCTCTGCTTCATTTTTGGGGTCCCTCATTTTTGGGGACACAGCCAAGAAAAAGAATATTCTCTCATCTCCCTCGCCCCCTGGTTTTCATTCTTTTTTCTTCCTCCGCCTTCTGTAAGTAATAGGAAGTAAATGAAAATAAAGTGAGGTACCCTGACTGGTTTTGTAGTCTTAACTTTTTTTTCAGACCACTCGAAAAGTGCTGAGAGTCTCAGCGCTCATCTCTGCTCGCCTCCCCCAGCCACCCCCTACTCCCTGCCTGCGGGCTCTATGCTGGCTCCAGTGGCCAGCCCCAGCCACTGGCCACTTCCCCTGGCCGTGGGTGAATGCGGGCCGGAGGACTCAGGAGGAGGAGGGGCAGCCACGCAGTCAGTGGCCAGAGAGAAGCAGCGATTTCCCCTTCAAAGCATCACTTCTCTCTGTCCAGCTGCACAGCTGCCCTGTGCTCCTCCTGCATCCTCTGGCCAACACTCGCACTGCTCGCCACCACCTCTACTTCGTGCTTGCTCCCCTGAGGCTGCAGATAAGCCTCCCTCCCTGCTGTCTTGCCCCTCCCCCACAGCTTCTCCCCGTGCAGTTCCCCTGCCTCCCCCTGCAGAACAGGCTGCCTGAGTGCCCAGCCCTGGGGCCCCCTGTCGTTGGGGGGCCCAGTGCCAGGCCACAGTATGTTTCCTGGTAAATCCGCCCCGGTCCAGTCCCCTGCACTTGTGGCAGGACTAAGTATTATCTAGACCAGCGTTTCCCAAACTTTTTGGCCATGTAACACTTTTTATATATTCATAAATATATCATTTATATATTTACAGAACACTTATATTATTATTTTGTAGTCGTTAGGTTTTCAAATAAAAAATTGCGTTATTTATGCTCAAATATATTTTATTTTATAAAACAAAGCAAACATACAAATTTAAAATAACTTGAACTAACAATTTCTAACTGGAAAGCGAGTATAAAGTAGTACAAAAATCAAGTGCAAGAGTCAAAATTCTCTTTACGCCGTGATATTCAATATGAGATCTATCAATAACCAGAAAAAGAGTTTTATGTTAAATTATAGTCATTCAAAAAGAGTTGTAAACTATGCTTCAAATATACCAAATTTAAAATTACCAAAAAAATTAAAGACCTTTTTTAAAATTATGATTCTTTCATGGAACACCTATTCACAGCGTGCGGAACACCAGTGTTCCACGGAACACAGTTTGGGAGACACTGATCTAGACCATTTCTGACAGGTCTGTCAGAACTGACTGTTGGTGACATATTATTTATATGTATGGTTGCTGCTGGTGTTTCTTAATTGATAAGAAAATGACATCTCTGCAATTTGAGTGAGAATCCTGAAAGGCTCTGAAGCTACAACAGTCACTGGCCGCTGTTCTTATCATGTCAGAGACAGCTGTGCCTGTGTGTATGAATTTACTATAAAAACATATCCAAGCTGCAGCTTCAGAATGAGACAACAGATTGTGAAGACCTCAAAAAGCCACACACCCCTATGGAAAGTGGAATGGAGTCTTCCATTTTCTCCCAAGGGGCAGGGAAAGAAATGTTGGCTATGCCAAGATTATAAATCATCCTTTCTCTATTAACCAATCACATCTTCTAATGGGTTTCCTCAAGAGGGCCCTGTGTTTTGATAAAGGTGTCTGTTCATACAAAGAGCAACCAGGCTTCCTAGAAAATGATTGTTACCTCATGCCTAGCTGGAGCCTGTGGACAGATAGGAATGTACAGTAATCCCCTTCCTTACAGTTTTGGTCAGAAAGTATCAATAAGCAGGAAGAGTGGGGATGTACGGTGAGCAGGTGAGCAGGGGTTGGAGGAGTACTAATAGAAAATGGTTTCGGACAGATTTTGTATGAGCCAGAAGGGACTTCAGTTTCGGAGAGACCGTGCTAAGCTGACAATTGGATGGTACCATTTCAAGGAAAGGGAGGTTGCGTCATTATCAATCTATGCTAAAGGAGAAAAATCAGATGGGTTAAAACTGCTATCAATCAAGGCCATACTGGTCCCTGCTGTATCCCTATTGTATCTGATGGAGTCACATCAGGGATAAATGTAGAATATAAATGATTTGTAAAGTAGGACACATTCATCCCTGGTATTGTTCTTTATGGGTATGCCTAAGAAATATGCCTGTGAATATAAGAACATCTCTCTTCCTTGGCGCACGTGAGAGCTGCTTAATGTGTGACTTCAGAGCTCACTCGTCCTGAGAAATGAATGGAGGGCTTTTATAATCCTAGAAGTAGGGGGTTGGCCTAAACCCTATGTTACACTGAATGAACACTTCCGTGCATGCATGCATCTCTGTCTGCCATATTTAACCTTTCATCTTAAAAAAAAATAGCTAGCTTTTGTAGCTGAAAAGAAACACCTCTGAGCATGAACTGAATCATGATGGGAAACTGCTGATGGAGAGCCTGAACAGCAAGAGGGGTCTGAAACAATACGTTCCAGCTCAACTGAAGTATTACCTCCAAAGTATTAACTAATGACAACCCCGCACCGCAAATTGGGTTACATTGTTAACCATTTCACTGCTAATCATTTCAGTGGGCACATTTGGAGATTGTGAGTAAAATGTAATGCATCACCGTTACTTCTCCTGCGTTAGTACTAAACACCTTTTTTTAAAAAAGAAAAAACCGTAGATTTGTAACACTGTTTCTAATAAATACTCATATATTCTCAAGTGCATCTCAGGGGCAGTGTAGTGGGGCAGCTGCCCCACTCCTGCAGTAAAAGGGGTTAAAACAGCCCAGGGAAGGGCTATGGCTGGGGGCAAGCTGTTCCCAGGCTGAGTAAAGTGGAGCTGGGCTGATTGGGAGGCAGGCTCAGCTAGGGGCCGCGCCCCAAACAGACCCAGCTGGCTATATAAAGGCAGGGAAGCCAGGCGTAAGAGAGAGTTTTCTCTGTCTGCAGAGGCAGACAGGCCTGGCTGTGGGGCGCTTGAGTAGGTACCTAGAGTGGTGCAGAGCTGGGGCAAGGCTGGGGGAGCTCTGGCCTAGAAACCCCCAGGCTGCAGGGTCTAGGAGATGGCCCCACAAAGGGTCCTAGGGTTGCAGGGGGCAGCCCAGAGCTCTAGAGGCAGAAGCAGCAGGCCAAACCCTCTTTGCTAATGATGAATGGCAATGATACTGCAGTCTGCCCCAGAGAATGGGGGCAAGTGGTGACTGGCAGTTGCCTAAACTAAGGCAAGGTGGGGATAGTGGGTGAGGGTTCCTCAGGGAGGGGGGACCCAGAGCTAGACTGTGGGGTTACTGCAGGGGTGCAGCACCTCAGGGAAGAGGGCACTGGGGTCCAGGGAGGGACATAGGGCCAGTGGCAAGCAGGACTACAGCCTGCAGAGGGTGCTCCAGATGCTGGGACAAGCTAATTCCCTGAACGACCAGCAGGTGGCGCTGCAGGGTGAGTCGCCCCGCTACAGGCGGTTCTATGTTTTTTGCTGCCCCACGTGTGGCAGTCAGGCAGCCCTTGGCGACATTCGCCGGCCACGCTGATTTGGCAGCGTTTCCACGGGAGGGCCGTGGATCCCTTGGCTTCAGTGTACCCGCCGCTGACTCCGTGGGACCAGCGGACCACCCACAGGCGTGACGCCGAATGCTGCCTGATTGCCGCCCTGACAATGACCAGCAGGCCGCCCCCTGCGCCTTGCCGCCCCAGGCATACGCTTGCTGCGCTGGTGCCTGGAGCCACCCCTAGTGCATCTACCTCACCAGAAATGTCAGGCATGGACACTGACACCAGAACTATAGTGACATCCACCTAGCGCCCTCCTCATATGCAGAGGCTGTAAAAAACCCGACCCCACCATTGATTCCTTGATTTTGAGCTGGATGAGGCATAAGATAAACGATTCATGAAGGACAAATAAAGAAAGGTTCATTCATTGCATTTGGAACTGGGATCTTTAATGGTCACCAAAGGAACAAAGATAACTCAGTAAACCTCGTGAATATTAATCTTTAAGGGAAAACAATACTGCCAAGAACAGGAAGCCTGATAAGACATTGGATTTTGCCATCAGTTTGATAGGAATCTCTTTAATTTCCTTAAAATATGCCTTGAAAGGTATCAGGCAGGGGAACGTGCTATCATTCGGGGAAGTCAATTCATGTTATTAATAGCTAATGTGGGAAAGGTGAAACATTGATTATTTTTGGTGCCTTTTTATTATTTATCATTGGCTAATGGCTTGAAGAACTGGAGCCGAACGTGAAGTCTTGTATTTCTAAAGAGAATAGTTAGTCACAGCAAGGATTGCCGTAGCAACTTAAGCTTCACCATACTGCCAGGGCCGGCTCCAGGCACCAGATGAGGAAGCACGTGCTTAGGGTGGCACATTCTAAGAGGCGACATTCTGGCCATTCTTTGGGCGGCACAATTTGGCCGACCCTTTTCTTTTTTTTGCTTCAACCATCCGGCCACTTTTTTTTTTTTTTTTTTTTTTTTTTTCCCCCGCTTGGGGTGCCAAAAAAGCTAGAGCTGGCCCTGCGCACTGTCCTGCCTGCCAACACATCAAACTGACCCTGGAGGGAGGGACTTTCCTCTAAAAGGGAAAGAGGACTCCACTGGCCTCTTTGCTAAGGCTGCCAATAAGGATTTCAGTCAGGGAGGTGGGTTTTATGGTGTGCCATAGGGAACTGATCTGAGACTCCACTGCTATAATCATTTCCCTAGGCCACTAAAGCTTCAGATAGCAGTGTCGTAAACAACAGTGATTAACCGGTAGAATCCTTCTCCAGGAAGTGGTGACTTCCAAGCTATGTCTACACTTGGAGCTGGGGGCGTGATTCCCAGCTTGACAAGACATACTTGCTCTATCTCTCATTGATCTAGCATGCTAAAAACAGCAGTGTAACTGTGGTAGCACAGCTAGCAGCAGCACGGGCTAGCTGCCCCGAGTACGAATCCACTCGGAGTACAAACCCACCCCAGAGTTAACACAAGTACACCTCTTTGAGCTGGAAATCAGACCTCAAGTGTTGGCATAGCCTTAGTTACTACTGATCTGGGCTGCTTTTGAACTAGTGAGCTGGAGGACAATCCAATCTTCTGAGCCTTGTAATTCCCCTGTTATGTATTTATGAGAAGGAGAATCAACAATGAATTTATCTGCAGTAAGTGAACTCTAGTGAGATAAAGATTCTTTTATTCAAGGACATATATAAATGGAACAGCTCCCAGCTGCCCCTGCAATCTCCTTCCTTCATCTCCCTCTTGTGTTCCCACACATGTTACATTTACCTACTTTTGCTCCATTTAATTAGCATTAGTACTGACAATGCTATGTCATAGGGTAAGCACATCCTGTAAACAAAGAAAGTGATAAGGATATTCAAACCTCATGCTCCAGAGCATATGCTGATTGCTTGATTGAGAGAGGATGGAGTTCTTTCTTCCCTTTAAGTACTACACACAAATTGAAAGTTGATACCTGTCTTTTCTCTTGTAGAGCTGAAGTGGGCTATTTAAAATAAATGATTTTAGATGCTAGGTACTTTTGTTAAAGACAGGTGTGACTACACTTTTAAGAGGAAGCATTCTTTACTGTATAGTTCTGTGCACCTGTGAAGATGTTTTGTAAACTATAGTAAAGTTTGCAGTGTTGTAGCTGTATTGATCCCATAATATTAGAGAGACAAGGTGGGTGAGGTTAAATCTTTTATTGGACCAACTTCTGTTGGTGAAAGAGACAAGATTACACAGCCCTGAAGAGCGGCTCTGGGTAAGCTCAAAAGCTTGTCTCTTCCCACAGCAGACAGTCCAATAAAAGGTATTACCTCACCCGGCCTGTCTCTGTGATAAAGTTTGTTCTTACAAGGCTTGTCCTTAAATATATCATTTTGGAAAATTAATGGAGATTTTATTTTTTAAATGTCTCAGCACCAGTCGAGTCAGTCACAATGGTCACGAGAAGCTGACAGAAATATGTAAACGCAATTATTGCTATGTCCTTTTAAACCTGCCTGGACAAGGGAAAGAAACTGTCCTCTGTTCTGAAGCCAGGTGGTTTTTAACATCAGCTTGCTTTAAATGTTTCCATGTTTCTGGCTTTTTGAAGTTTCCATTGATTTGTAAATACACATAAAAATGACTTATTAACCCTCTAGAAAAAGGCTGTTTTCTGGGTTGACTTACACCGAAATTCTGAGCATCAAAGGGAAGTCCATCTACTTTTAACGATATCTTACACAAGGATATGTGCGAACTAACATGGTGCAAACAAAAGGGGGCAGATACTAACTTGGTGTAAATCCACAACAGAAGTGTCAGAGAAGCCTTCTGATGGTATTTAAATCTGTCAAGCCAATCTTTTCAGTAATTAAGACACAAGTGCCTCCTACAGAAAATGTCAGTGGAGGTGTGTATCTTTATAACCTTCACTGCTGCTACTGGTTCCAGGCTTTTGAATTAAGATGTTAGTAACAAGAGCCATGATCCTCTATTACAGGAGTGAGGAACCTTTTTTCTATCAGGGCTTCCATGGGCAAGTCATGCCTGACTAACCTAATTGCCTTCTATGATGAGATAACTGGCCCTGTGGATGAAGGGAAAGCAGTGGATGTGTTATTCCTTGACTTTAGTAAAGTTTTTGATACAGTCTTCCACAGTATTCTTGCTAGCAAGTTAAAGAAGTATGGGCTGGATAAATGGACTATAAGGTGGATAGAAAGCCGGCTAGATCATGGGGGCACAACGGGTAGTGATCAATGGCTCCATGTCTAGTTGGCAGCTGGTATCAAGTGGAGTACCCCAAGGGTCGGTCCTGGGGCCGGTTTTGTCCAATATCTTCATTAGTGATCTGGAGGATGGCGTGGATTTCACCCTTAGCAAGTTTGCAGATGACACAAAACTGGGAGGAGTGGTATAGACGCTGGAGGGAAGGTATAGGGATTCAGAGGGGCCTAGACAAATTAGAGGTCTGGGCCAAAAAATATCTGATGAGGTTCAACAAGGACAAGTGCAGAGTCCTGCACTTAGGACAGAAGAATCTCATACACTGATACAGACTAGGGACCTAGTGGCTAGGAACAGTTCTGCAGAAAAGGACCAAGTGGTTACAGTGGACAAGAAGCTGGATATGAGTCAACAGTGTGTCCTTGTTGCCAAGAAGACTAACGGCATTTCGGGCTGCATAAGTAGGAGCATTACCAGCAGATTGAGGGATGTGATCATTCCCCTCTGTTTGGTATCGGTGAGGCCTCATCTGGAGTACTGTGTCCAGTTTTGGGGCCCACACTATAAGAAGGATGTGGAAAAATTGGAAAGAGTCCAGTGGATGGCAACAAAAATTTTTAGGGGGCTGGAGAACATGAGTTATGTGGAGCTGCTGAGGGAACTGGGATTGTTTAGTCTGCAAAAGAGAAGAATGAGGGGGGATTTAATAGCGGCTTTCAACTGCCTGAAAGGCAGTTCCAAAGAGGATGGATCTAGACTGTTCTCAGTGGTAGCAAAGGACAGAACAAGGAGTAATGGTCTCAAGTTGCAATGGAGGAGGTTTAGGTTGGATATCAGGAAAAACTTTTTCACTAGAAGGGTGGTGAAGCACTGGAATGGGTTATGTAGGGAGGTGGTGGAATCTCCTTCCTTAGAGGTTTTTAAGGTCCGGCTTGACGAAGTCCTGGCTGGGATGACTTAGGCCATGGTTACACTGGCACTTTATAGCGCTATAAAGCCCCCACGAGCGCTATAACCTCCTCCCCGTCCACACTGGCAAGGCACGTAGAGCGCTATAACTGCTGAGTTATAGCGCTATTATTAATCCACCTCCGCATGGGGAATAAGGGCTGTAGCGCAGCTGCTGTAGCGCTACAGCAAGGATGTGGACACCCACTGCGCTACAAGTGATCTCTGGAGATGCCTAGAGCCATTTAAGGCAATTGACGTCTCTTCCCTTTGTTTTGAACTCGGCTGGAGGAATGCGGAAGTACCTCTTTAGAGTTTCTTTCTTAACTCAGCAGATAAGCAATGCAAATGTTTAAGGAGGGAGCCTGTGTGAAAACAAAGCCTTCTGTGAACGGAGGCTCACTGACAGGCTTTCAGAAAAACGGAAAAACCACTGTCTCTCTCCCTCCGCATACACACAACGCGTCCCCCCTCACCCTCCTCATTTAAAAAGCACGTTGCACCCAGCTGAATGCTGGGATACCTGCCCTAATGCGCTGCTTTTAATGCCGCATTAAGTGCCCCAAATGTGGCCATGCTATACCGCAGGAGCATCTGAGTGTGGACATACAATAGCGCTATACATATTCCTGTATAAGGGGACCGCTATAACCTATAGCGCTATAATCTTGTGCTTTCATAGAGCTGTTTGAGGCCCAAACTCACACAAAGGAACAATTTGAGCTAAAAATGCCAGATTACCAGAACATTCACTTACCACTCCTTGGGCCCAGTCCTGAACTCTAGACTCTGTTTTTAATCACTCCTTGTTCAGGCAAAACATCCAACCTGAGAGAGGTGTTTTGCCCACGTAAGGAATTTCTGAAAACTGAGTTTTGGATTTAGCCTTTCATTTGTTAACAGTACTATACCTGGTTTTAGCCTTAAGTTTTAGGCTAATGAGCTAAGAATTTTGCTTTTGTTTAATATCTTTTACTTGAGATTCTGTACCAGTTGCAATCATGATGTTTTATAAATAATAATTAAAATACAATAATTTACAACATTGGAAGACTTGATGACTTGGGAGACTATTATGGGATATAAAGCCTTTTACCTCAAAGTCACCAGCTGGAAACCAGCTCAGGTCTGTAATAGCTAGAAGCTGCTACCAACTAATAGCTTCTTTGTGAAATGAGTTGGTGACAGTCTCAGTCTAGTTCAGGGATAGGCAACCTATGGTACGCTTACCGAAGGTGGCATGGAAGCCGCAAGCTGATTTTCAGTGGCACTCACGCTGCTCAGGTCCTGGCCACTGGTCCACTGGCTCTGCATTTTAATTTAATTTTAAATGAAGCTTCTTAAACATTTTAAAAACCTTATTTACTTTACGTACAACAATGGTTTAGTTATATATTATAGGCTTATAGAAAGAGATCTTCTAAAAATGTTAAAATGTATTACCGGCACGCAAAACCTTAAATTAGAGTGAATAAATGAAGACTCGGCACACCACTTCTGAAAGATTGCCGACCCCAGGTCTAGTTCAACATCTGACAGTTGGCAATATCAGATTAAGACAATCCCTACCTTATAGTGCTCACAGTTTAAAAGGCACTCAGAGGTCCATATCATGCAAGCATTAACTATGGGGGTAGTGCTTACTTAACTGGAAACTAACCATGTTAGTAAGCAATAGGTCCAATTGTTTTCAGCAGTTGATTCCAAAAGATGACATAATGCACTGGGAAACCCAACGGAGGGTTTCAGCTTGGTTGGGACATTTTGTGATCTTATTCCTTATCACTGTACTTCTTGCAAGCATTATAGGAGAAGCAAGCAATCAGGAGTGATTTGAACAATAATTTTATTAGGGCTAGGTTGTGACTCACTCCATACAAGGTTATGAGGAAGTGAAAAGCGACATACGTAGATCACTTGGACTTTGGATCCAGGTGCATAGGAGTAACACCCAACTGTTTCCCTTCCAGAGCAGACTGTTGAGGAATTGATAGATTTTGGCTCCATTGTCCCCACCCCATTCACACTTACTGGCCAGTCGCAGAGCCAGTATAGTGGGATGGGGGAAGAGTTAAGGGGGGTAAAAGCTCCTTTGGAATGGGAGGGGCAGGAGGGATAGGACAGGGAGTGAGAGGAGGTAGTGACACACAGTCTCAGGTGGAGGGGAGAGAACTGGCTCTAGGCTGGGATGGAGGATCCTGAGAGTTCCTACCTGATCCCAGGGCCCACTCCAGCCCCTCCAGGGCCCACTCCCCATCGTGAGCCTGTGTGCTGTAGTGACCTCTCCAATCCCTCCGAGTTCTGCTGTCATCCCCCACGTATGTGCAAATATTTTCATGTGAGTGAGAGGTGTGCTGGCCCCCCCTGCCTCGCCAGTTCTTCCACCTGTGGGGAGGATAATAAACTGTCCATGGTATAGGCCAACTAATCCCTGGGAACAAGAAGGAAGCAGAGGAGGAACTGTGATCAGCAGTGTGTCCCTCAGTCAGAAAGCATAGTGTCATTGAAGTAAATGGAGCTACCCTATCTTGTACCATTTGAGGATCTGACCCACCTAGTCTCCACAGGCTACTTTTGGGTGGTGCAGCTCATGCCTCACTCCTTGTCCAGGGTTCTGCCTAAAGACAAAATATATCCCATAATTTAAGTGCTAAGGATGCGCTTGTCACAGTGCAGGGCTAAAATAAAAGGGCTTTACAGAGCATCAAATACCCTCTCTCCTCCATGGAGGTTCCCCCAGATCACAGCTGAGAAACACAGGGCTACATTCTTCTCACTTTCACTTATGCCTCTCCCACTGATGTCAGTCCAGCTGTTTCCCCAGGACTATAACTACCTAATTCTTAAAAATGACTGCCTGCCTGGATCTAATCGTCTCAAAACTCAAACACATTTTTAGCAGGGCCTAGTATATGAAAGAGTCACAACAGTGAGTTGCTTATGATGCACCAGTCTCTTTTCTTTGGATCATTTCCTTCATGAACCCCTGATGGCAGAAAGTCAGCCATACTGTAATTTGGCAGTGTTTCATGAATTACACTGAGTCACATGTAAATGAAGGCAGAATCTGTCCTACCCACTTCTGCTATTTTCTTGTGTTCTGCCAATTTCAAAATGTTTGGTCATAAGATTTGCAGCTGGTGTTAATTTAATTGAATCATGATGGACTTCCCCCTTCCAGCTAACTAGCTTATGGGTGCCATAAATCTGTCACTTCTCTTTCCTGCACTAGCACTGGTGCTGCTAAGTCACCAGCTCCCACACTCAGATAGAGAAATCCATATGTAGGGCCTTATTTGTCGAATACTGGAAGATCAAGTAAGTTACATTATACTTTTCAGCTGTAGATGACTCAAAGAGCTTTCGAAATGGCCAACTATGGACCAGTACAAGCAGTGGTTATTGGCCACAGACATAGACAAGATCCTAAACTAGATGGACTATTGGTCTGATCTAGTCTGGTAATGTCCATGCTCCTCAATGTGCTTAAGTATAATTCAGGTAGACACAAACTAGAGATGGGCTTGAGCTACCAAGTTCAGATCCAAACTTCTCAAAATTCTGCGGAATTTGGATCCCAGGTTTATGTTTGGGTTCCTCTCTATCACAAATACAGATGGGTAGCAGAAGAGTTGGAGTACATATAACCAACACCAGCACGGTTGGAATGCGGGACCTTCCATGTTAAAGGGATAAATCTCCAACTTGGTAGTTGGAGCAGCCTCACAGACCTCTTCTGTGGGCCAGCCACTAAAAAGAGGCAAAGACACATGCTCCTTATTTGGGTGACATACTCGGCATAAGACAGAAAAGGATCATGGGAAGACTATTGAAACAGGGGTGGGCAAACTATGGCCCACAGGCCACATCCGGCCCGTTCTGCCCAGCCTCTGAGTTCCCGGCCAGGGGAAGCTCCCACCGACCCCTCCCCCAGAGCCTCAGCACTGCACAGGCAGCGTTCTGGCCCACTGATCCTGGGCAGTGTTGCAGTGGCCTAGCTGGCTGTGGTGGGGCTGCACGCTCCTGCCACTCTGAGCGGCATGGTAAGGGGGTGGGTCTTGCTCTGGCAGGCCATGTGGTTGCCAGACACGCTGCTTTGAGCAGCATGAGATAAGGGTGCCAGGGGCTTGGATAAGGGACAGGAGGTCCCGGGAGGAGTCTGGGAACAGGGAGCAGTTGGATGGGGCGGAGATTCTGGGGGACGGTCAGAGGACGGGGAACAGAGGGGTTGGATAGGGCGTGGGAATCCCAGAGGTCTGTCAGGGGGTGGGGGGGGTGGATAGAGGTTTGGGCAGTCAGGGGACAGGGAACAGGGAGGCTTAGATAGAGGATGGGATTCCGGAGGGTGCTTAGGGGCGGGGGAGGTCTCTGGAGATGGTGGGGGTTGGATGGGCCAGGGATTCTGAGGGGGACAAACATGGGGCAGGAAGTCAGAGGAGGTCGGATCGGGGTGGGGCCAGGCTGTTTTGGGAAGCACAGCCTTCCCTGCCTGGCCCTCCATACAATTTTGCAACCCCGATGTGGCTGCTGGGCCAAAAAATTTTCCCACGCGTGTACGGAAAGACGTGAACGTTTAGGAAGGAGGTGATAGAGGGGAAAGAGCTTGTAGCTGAGATTTGGAGAAGATTTTACTGTATAGGAATAAGTTAGTACCCCTTTAAATAGTTTGTGAGCTCTCAAGAAGTGCTCACTGTGCTCTATGCTTTTAGAAACTACCAGAAACTTGCCAAAGCAGCAGTCTGTATGTAACTGGGCCTTGCATATATTGAGCAAACAGTTATTAAGAACACAGACCTGTCCTTGTGGTTTCTTTATATTATTTGTTGTGTAAAAAGCTAGACACACAAAGAGACTTAAGGAAATGGACTTAAGGAAGAGCATAGATCATGAGTGCATATGTACAAGTGCATATGTAACTCACACACCTCCTGGGTGTGGTATTCTGTCCTGTCGAGAGAGAGAGAGAGAATTAGTCTGCTCTACAGCCTTAGCTAAGGGCCGCGTGGCTTTTAGCTCATGCAATAGAGGCTCGTGCATTAAGCTCCAGAGGTCCCAGATTTGATCCCACCTGCTGACGACCGGGGCCTGTCGGCATGACACATGCACAACACTGGGAGGAAACGAGCTGAGATGGCACCAGGTATGCAGAGCTTTGAAGGTGAGGACATGGTGCCTGAACTTGATGCTGAAACAAAGATGGAGCCAGGGAAAGGATTAGTGGGAGGAAGAGGAAGAGTGATATGGTCAGAGCAGTGGGAGAGGAAAGTCACTTTAGCTGCAGCATTTTGGAGGGAGAGGAGCGGAGGCTGCTCCAGTACTCAAAGCAAGAGCTGACTGAGGACTGGACTGGGGTTTAAACAGCTGGGGCATGTCAGAAAAGGGAGCTTGTAGAGTGAGATGGAATCAGAAGTGACAGAACTTTCCCAGAGTCCTGAGGTGAGAGCATGGATTTAAGTTACCTCTCCAGCTGATGCGGCAAGCAGTGACTGTGCGCTGACCAACGCTCCCAATGGCACTGTGCTCATGGCAAGCAGAAACACTGCCAGAGCTGGGGCAGGGCAGGCCTGAGCTGCCCCGATACTTGGCCTCACAGGTGCAGCTCTATTCACCAGGCTCCTCCTTGTCCCGTTCACTGAATTCACCATCGTGACTGTACATACTCACTTCCCCTGGACTAGGAATGAAGGGCTGAGATTATGCCTGATGCACCCTGGTACAGGTAAAGGGGGAAAGTGCTTTATTTTCGACTCCCACTTCCCAAAATGCATCTGTGCAAGGCTAGCTGTAATGTGTCCCAGCGTGGGGAGAGAAGGGAGCTGTTAGTATGAAGATTAAACACATTTAACTTATACACAACACAGCTGTAGTAGGATGAGGCCGTTGAAACATTAACCCATGTATCAAAGGCCCAGTATGAGGCCTGAGCTAAAGTAATGGTCAAGACTTTGCTAACATAAAGCAAAGTTAAGCTGTGAGGCAGAGGCA